>JARHVA010003406.1:1147500-1240000 GCA_037957365.1 Torreya grandis | reverse complement strand
CATCTAACTCATGTATACCATGAAAATCATGTGTGTAGAAAATGGATAGGTAACTCTACTATGCATATGAAAAATGACATCAAACAACTATAGCATCAAGTCAAATCATGCATAGGTCCTATTTTTTTATAAATATTTAAATCTTTATGGATTTTTTAAAACACTGATATATAAAAACACTTAGTAAATGAATCAAGGCTAATGAGTAAGTCTATAAAAATATAAGAGTAAGAGGGATAAAAATAATCAATAACATATTTCCAGGCATAGTGTGCACAAAGTGCAATAACAAAGAAGTTTTAAGAAGGAATTTGATATGCCTTCAATGTAGGGTAAAGGCATACCTTAAAGGACTATATGATGGAACTCATAATAGGTGCAATCCCCTGGTGGGAAAAAGTCAGTGTGAGAATGTCATAATATGTGTGAGTATAAAAAATATGTGTTTGTGTAAGCTCAATATATGTCATGAAAAAATCAAGCATAGATAATCAATATAGAAAAGTGGGAAAACAATATGCTACATCAAGGTTTAAAATGTCTCAAATAATGGAAACTAATATTGTACTATCATAAAGGATGTATATGCACATGTCATCTTAGGATAGCTCACATGACTATTTAGATTAGGACAATTAATCAAAAGGAAAGGGCTAGTGAAACATAATAATGAAACTAAAGCCAAGGGATATCTAAAAGATTATATCAAAAACATATGCATACCTCTATATAGAAGAATGGATAAATTAATAAGTCAACTTAGGACTAGGTGATCAAGCAAGAAAATAATTAAGAAGATATGTACAATAAAGTATTGAAGCTAATCTATGATCCCAACAAAGGGATGCTCAAAATGGAGGTCATGTATCAATAGGTACAAATTTCACATGTTTTGGGGTAGGTGTTTAGAATATATCATTATTGGAATTAGAAAAATGGTCATAAACTGAAGAATATATGGAATCGTTAGTATGATCCATATACTCAAGTATGCATTGCATATGTATAGTGGTCATAGTAACCTTTGGACTCCATTTTATGTCTGGAGAATGCATCAATGTTATTTATAGAACATGATCAAAAGACTATTATAAGACTACTAGAGGATCTAATGGGTTAACCGATGCAAGTGGAATCTAGAAATCAATCACTAGCTAGTATAATAGACTTCAAACGTATTGTATCATTTTTGCATTTGGTCAAATATCAATTATTTATTGCCGATTATCTTGATTTGGATGTTGAAGTTTTACCCCTATTGGATCTATGATATTGATTGAATATCATATAGATGTTGGATACATATCAGATAAACATTATTGTACGTGTTATGTTTATTTTAATTGAATCATGTTAGATTTGACAAAGCATTGTTTTAGTGGAGTATTTATTTTAAGAAATACTTGTTCGAATTAATATTGCCTCAAGCCTCTAAAGTTACATCTAGTTTTTTATTATAATGTGGATCTTGATCTATTTGATCATGTACCATAGATTATCTGATTTTAATCTTTTCTCTTGTTTATGTATCACAACCTCATTTTTATTCTTATCACTATCTTGAAATGGTGACTTCCTTCTATTTTTATCGAGTGGAGGATGAGTATGAAGGATATCTCATATTTTATCAATGTTCACCATTAATGAATTATCTCGATCTTTCTCTAGTGCTACCCATGTAAATTTTAGATGAGAAAAGTATCCATCTATATTTTTTGGAATTAAATTGTCATCATTATCTCTATCATCATCAATATTTTTTAATTTTTGGTTTTAAAATTTTATCAATAATTGAAAATCTAGTATTTCTTAATTTTTTATGTTTCATATATGTGTTTTGATCCCTCTACCAGATTATGCTTTGCTAAAATTCCAAGGTTGGTGGAAATGATTATTATTTTCATTAGTATTATTTTTCTCTCCTATCTCATATGTATGTATTCATTCTACTGGTATGACCTATAATGGAGGTATTATGGATGATTGGGTGATGTCCGATTATGGTGTAAATTATTTATTTGGTTTCATTATTTTACAATATTTGAAATATATATTATATGTTGGACATGTATGTATAAATCCATTATGTACACATTTTAATAATTGATGTAGGGTGGATGAGACATCATTCATAGCATGGATCCAAGGTCTACTGAGTAATAGGTTATAATGCAAATAGTTTGGCATCACCTTAAATGTGGTGGGTAACATTTTAGGTCCAACTATTATATCAAAAGTAATTGTTCCCAAGAATTGAAAAGTTATGTTGTAAAACAGTTTCATGTTGCGTTCACCAAAGTGTTTTACTTATTTATACCTAAGAGACATAAAATAATGAAAACTATGGAATAATTTAGATACTAGAAAATATGGAAATAACACAACAATATGAATTATAAGGCATTAATTGATGTTGTAATTACTTAATTTATAAATGACAAGAAAAGAGAGAGATGATATACTTAGCTATTTTTGTTCTTGTTCCTCATTTAAGACATCCCTGAATCTATAAATGCTCTATATGTGCCTCATTAACTACTCATATCAAAAACATCATCTAAATAACCACTTAAATATTGCTAACAAAGTGATCCAGGAGCATCCAAGGGTTCAAGAAATATTTCATCACCTTAAAATATGTTAGATTATGAATTTTAATCTGTTATGTCCATGGCCTTAATTGGGTAAGCTTGTGGACCTCTAATAATGATGTTGTGAAATTATTTCATTACTGTGTGGTAGTGTAGAGATCTTTCATACACTTTTATCAATTTATGGTGACTCTTAAGTCACAAACATTTAGCAAGATGGTTCTTAAATGTAATGACAAAATGGTAGGAGATATTTATTGATAACTAAGTACATGACAAGTACAAGTTATGAATTAAGTTTTATATCCTTTGGAGCTACAACTATAATGTACTGAGGGTTTTGAAAACTATCATTTGAACTGAATGGTCACTTGAGATTTTGGGAGCCAACATATTGGTTCTTCAACATAATAACATGATAGTAGAGATTATTGGGGTTTATTGTAGTTTTATTTTTCATCCCACACATTTAATTTATAATTTTGATGATAAGGCATTATTTTTTGATAGTTATGTGTGTCTATCATTGGTTTTTGATGCGTGGAAAGACTTATTGTTGACTTTTTGGCATGTAATCCTAAAGATTGAAAGCCACAAAAATCTTGTATGTTATGTTGAGATTAGGGAATCTAAATAGGTAGTTCACTAATTTAGGGGTGTTATAGGGATACTAAAAATATATGAAGTGAGTTATTAAATGTGGGAATATTCTAGAGAGAGTTAGAGATAAAAAATCTCTAAGAATAGAAAACAAATTATTTCAATCTAAGAGGGACTATATAAGAGTCTAGGTATTATTCATGCATAATAATAAGTGTGTATAGGTATATGTGAGAGTGTGAATGAATGTGAATTGTGTTATTTATAACATTTTTTTGAATGAAATAAATATGTTGCATTGAGTCAAGTCTAATATTAATGTGCTCAACTATGTCCATGAATGAATGTCTGACGCAAGCAACACAAAGATAAAGTTAGTTCTTAAGTGGAATCCCTCTCATGTGCTTCCATCAATTAATATCAGATCAAGTTATTTCCTTGTTGGGTTGAGTGTGTGAGGATCTTATATGAGTCAGTTGTAGTTTGTGAAAAAATAAGTCTACTTGAGTAAGTTATAAGTTGTGAAATCAAAGTTTTCATAGTAGAGAGGATAAGTTTGTTGCATGTGTGAGGGAAGTCTTGAAAATGTTGAGGAAGTGTGAGAGGATATTTTTTTATTCTATTTTAGGTTATGTAAAGATAAGCTTCCTTGTTGAGGAGATATATCACACAAAAGACAAATATCACGAGGAGTAGAAGACTTGCCAAAAATGGTGAAATAATTCCAAGAAAGATTGAAAATGATGGAGACTGCACAAAGTGGAGATGTTGCAGATGTAAGTATAGTGGATGAAGAAGAGATGACGTTGAAGTTTTATTGCCTAAAATAAAGGTTAGATTCTTTGGAGAGAGGCTAAGAAAGTGAAAGAATATATTTCAGCCAAGAAAAGGGACCAATAAAGGTCAAGGTGAAGGAAAAACGTAAGCTCACCAGCAATGTTATTTTATTATGTGGTAAAGAGATCCCTAAAAATCTCATGAAATGGGTAGAAAAATTAGAAGTTATTTTTGAAGATGAGAATATTAAAGATCCCATGAGAGTAAATATTGCATTAAAAAATTTGTGTGAACATGCAGTTATATATTATAGATATATCCAAAATAGGATAAATGAGAAAGGAAAGAATAAGTAAGGAGTTGGGAACATATGGTTTCCAATTTGATCCAAAATTGGAGAAAGAGTAGATGAAGAAGCTTAATATATTGAGACTTGAGAGAGAAGCTAAGAAGACTAAGATTTAAATGAAAGGAAATATGAGAGGAAAATTTCCATGTGATTAGCTTTCAAGTTTACTTTGAGAAGGAACAAGGAGAAGGATTTGTGTGCAAATAAGAAGGTTGTCTTGAAAGATAATAAGAGAGTGAGGTTTCCATGTGATAATCCCAAGTTTATTTTGAAGAAAAACAAGGAGGAAAGTTGTGATCATCATTGAAAGGGTTGTAGTCCAATTGGTGAGGATGATGGTTTATAGGCCATCTACCATGGTGAAAATACCTCTAGATACGTGACATGGAGAGTCAATAAAGAAGGACCAAGATCATTCCCTGGGTGGCTTTGATAGATTGGATGCCCCCTAATCATGGCTATTTAAACAAAGGAATGCTCAAATTTAGACATACGCTTAATAATTAGTTATAATTCACTATATATAATCCAAATCATATGTAAAGATCATAATATTGATGTAACTTTAAGATTCTACATAAAAAAAAAAAGCTATATCATTGTGTTGATGAAATAATCCTCATGGAAGAGGATGAGGATGTGATAATTGTTGAACTAGAATAAGAATACCCATTATTTGATGATGGGAATGAGTTGGTAGTATCCCATACATGGGAAGATGTAAAATCATCTATGGTGAATGAAGGCAAATCATTTATCTTTTCTTTTATGGAGGGTAGAAGGGTTGAGGACAACCAAGGAAATATACATGTTTCTTTGAAGAAAGAAATAGAGGTGAATAAATAAGGTAACAATGAGGAGTTTAAAGTTTATATGAAGGAAATAATAGAGGTGGAATAAGTGAATGTTAATGCATGTGAAGTGAATATGTTTTCACCCCATCCATGTGAAGAAAAAAAATTGAAATAATATTGATGAGAGGACAACCATAGAGGTTGTTAGAAATGGGCCTTTGGGAGTCCATCATCAGAGAGAAATATGCAAGGAGAATATGAGTGGTAGAGAATATTTGGACAACATGTCCTTGAGGCATGATGAATAGGTTGAGAAATTGATTATGGTAACTTTTTATTCCCATAATATGTTAGATGTATGTGTAGGTCCAACACAGAAGTAGATAGAGATGGTGGACATGTTTCTACCAATAGGAATGAAGGATGCCAAAGGCATGACACATGTGAGAGTATACCACATAGAATTTTGAAGAAGGGACTATTATGAGTCAAGGTATGAATTATTCTCATATGAAAATGGAGAGTGCATGGTTATTTTCACGTGAAATAGAGGAGATGAAAGAAGGAGATAGAAATCGACCTACAACTAATATAAATAGGATGAAAAGTGAAGAGTTGTCAAAAGGGAAACTAAGCATTGTTCAAAGGAGTATGCATAGTTTTAGAAGATTTAGGGAGACCAAGTTTGGTGGGAATCAATATATTAGTGTGAATATGGAGGAAACACCTATGGTGGCTGTAAAGTATCATGTTTTAAAACTAATTTATTACTATAGCTAGTGTGTAGGTGCATAGATGGAGAGAAAGGAGGCTTTCAAAGATGTATTCTAAGATGAATAGAACTAACCACTTGAGTTTAAAGTATATGAAGAGGATAATATGTTTTGCATATCATCCAGAGCATGTGAATAAGAAGAGTTATTTAATAATCTTATAAATGAAGAAGCCATAATAAAGATGATGGTGGTAATAAAAGAGATGCCAATAATGAGAGAAGATGAGTTGAAAATAGTGAAGGGGACATAAGGAAAAATTAAAAAACATGTTGGATAGTGAGTAAACAAATCCAATCAACATTTAGGAGGAGATGGTAGACCAATGGTGGGTTTAAACCCATAAGAGAAAGTAGATTTAAGAAAGAACATTTTGATGGAGATGGTTAGGTGAAGGTGGGTTTCAACCCACAAGAAGATGGAGAGAGGTGGAGATAAGCCTTTAGTGGAGGAGGGAATTTTATGATGTCTAATCCCACAAAGGAAAGAGATTATGGTGGGTCTAATACCATAACAAGAAGAGTTAGGAGAGATAATAAGAAGAGGAGATAATTGAAACCAATAAGAGGGAACTAAAAAATATAAATAAATAATGAAAAATAATTGAATACTTGATGTGTTGGAAGGGAAAACCATTGCCATTATGATTCATGGTAAAAATATTGGTTCTACCACTTGTTCCATCTATGTGATAATTAGCTCACATTTTAATACCTTGGGTGTTTGATTTTGGGGCATTCAAGGATTTGTGCAATCTTGCATCACCCAAAAATATGTTAGATTGGATTTTTATTTTATGTTGTGTCTATGGCCTTGTTTGGGTAAGCTTGTGAACCTATAAGAATGATGTTGTCAGAGTATTCCATTACTATGTGGTAGTTCATAGATATATCATTCACTTTTGTTAGTATGTGGTGACTCTTAAGTTAAATACATTTGGCAAGATGGTTCTTCAAGAAATGAAAAATTGGTAGGAGAGATTTATTGAGATCAGAGCACATGAAAAGTAAAAGATATGCATTAAGTTTAAGATATTTTAGAGTTACAATGATAATGTACTAAGGGTTTTGAAAACTGTCATTCAACTTGAATCATCACTTGAGCTTCTAAGATCTAGTAAATTGGTTATTCAATGTAGTAGCACATGTATAGAAAATATTTCTAAGGTTTCTTGGATTTTTATTGTTCAGCCCATGTGTTGAGTTTAAAATTTTGAGGAGGTCACGTGTTATTGTTTTATAGTTACGTGTGATTATATATTTTTTGTGACACATGGAAGGAGATTTTGATAATAATTTAGTTTTCAATCCTAAAAACTAAAAGTTTCCAAAATCTTATATGTAATGTTGAGATCAAGGAAGCTAAAGAGACACCCCAACAAGGTATGGATGTTAGTGGGATACTAAAAAGAGAGGAATCAAGTTAGTGAAAGGGGGGATCCTAGATAGAGTTAGAGATGAGTATATCTCTAAAAAAATAGAAAACAAAATTGTTTCAGTTTAGGAGGGATTGTATTAAAGTCTATAACTTCTTCATGCATTGTAATAAACATGTATATCCATCTGTGGGAGTGTGCACTGTGTTATTTATAAAAATTTGTTGAATGCAATAAAAATGTTTATTTTAAGTGTGTCAAGTATAAGCATAATGTGCTCAAGTGTGTCCATGAATGAGTGTTTGACCTAGGAAACACAAAGATAAAGCAACTCCTTAAGTGGACCCCCTCTCTTATGCTTGCATCATAAAGTTTGAAACCTATAGTAGCCAACATTGTTAGGATTTACCGACAATGTCCTTGTTCACAATGGGGGTGTAAAACTTCTAGGATCCATACACCTATGCTTGAAAATTATTTATGTATATACAAATTTATCTGTTTCTGTTAAATACCTATTTTTATCTCTTTCATTCAAACCCCAATTTGTTTTATTTGACAAAGGATTCCATTATAAAAGAGTCATTATTTTAGGTTGAACAACCCAAATCATTCCCCACTAAATTATTAAGTGTTGCTTAAATTCTAATTTTTTTAAGAGGGATCAAATCACATGTAGTTATACCACTAATGTGTGTGTGCAACATCTTGAACAATCTAGAATGCAATGCTATATTTTGATATTTTATACTTGACACCATGCAACTTTAACTTTGCATATTTAGATTTGGATCTATATATTTCTCCAGGGTTGCTTCTTGAAAATTTGAGATTGTGTATGCCTTTTTATAATGTTCTAAGAGTGTTTTAGGTAATTTACCGATGTTGATAAGACTTTCCAATTGAATAATAACCTTAGGGGTGATTTGAATTTATAGATGACTCTTCATTAATTTCATGGTATGCCCGAATCATTAAATGTGTATAGGTGGACCTAGTGGAGACTTTTGAATTTTAAAAATAAGCACTGAGGGCTCTTAGATATTATCAACATAGTAAGACACCTACAATAACTAGGAATATCTAGGTTTACCGATACTATAATGGAAGGGAAAAAAAGAATGTGAAATTAAAAATGTTTATCTATTATTTTGAAGGTGTTCCTATATATATTAACTGATACTAAATAAATATATATATCGAAAATAGGTGGTTAAGGCTGTAGAAAAATAGAGGGAATTATCAAGAGTCAAATATATGCAAATTATCCGATTATGTCAAAGTATGTCAAATTTGATGTTGCCAAAGTTCCAGCCACCAAATTTACATGTTTACAATTACCTTGAGAGATTAAATTTTCATGAGATTTGGTGTAATTAATCTCTAGATAGAGTTTGTGTATGTTTAAACCTATAATATTTCACAGGGCTTGGAAAATTCACAAGGAAAATCATTAATTCCAAGGGTCTTTTCATCAGCCATATGTCAAACTACTTCATGAAGTTTCCTAAAGATAAGAGTTAATTAAAGGTCACTCATTGGCCATTAGAAGATTTAATTAAAGGATACTCATTGGTCCTTAGAAATTTTGGAAGGGACAACTTGAAAAAACTTTGAGAGGGCCTCCTCATAGGCTAGGGTATATAACTGAGCTACAAAAAAATATGGAAATAGGATCCAAAATCTTTCAAAATCTCAAGAAGTTTTGTCAAAATTTTAATGGCTTCATGAATGGCTCTCACCCTATCTATTAAATAACTATAACAATGAAGGTTAAAATATATTTTGAAGCTTGGTATTCAATTTTAAACCAATTCATAAAAGAAAAAATATGGGCACGCCACCATGGTCTTATTAGATCTCTTCAACCTTGAGCTTATGACACCATTTAGAAACTTCCTTTTATAGGTCCTCTTTAATAAGAGACCTCCCAAAATATTTTTAAGCTCACAAAAATGTGCAATATGATGTGTTATGGGATTTACGATGAAACTAAATATCCTTCTTATCATAAATATTGATAAATTTAGTACTTAAAGAGATGTAACCTCTCATGATTCAATCTAATTAGACTTTACATCAGGGAAGGGGTATAATTCCATATCTAAGGATAAGGGTATGAGTCCACTCATGTTAGAGGTGAGTTGTGTTGAGATGAAATTGGGATTTGGCCTTTTTGAGTTAAGGTAAAAACCATTTAATGTCAAACCTAATGTCGAAGGGATATGAAATAATTTATCCAAGAATGATATTGATAGGGTGATCATTTTTTTTGGAAAATAAGAAGAGGTTATACTATGTAAAGTGATTTATTTAGTATTTTCACCACCATATCACCACATCATCTAAAGTTGGACCAAGTAAAACAAGGGTTGGTGAAGGGGAGCCACCAGTGGTGGATGTGATTTGATTACCCAAATTTGTTGTGCACATAAAAACATGCATCTCTTTCACTAACACATGATGTCATCATGAGGAGACCTTATTTTATTCTCTATATTCAATCATATTGAAGTCCCCACATAAAATCTAATTAAAATATATTAGCATGTCCATAATCCATCACCAAATCTTTATCCTTTCAACTACATCATTGGAGGCATAAATGTTGTAAATACCGAGGGTGTTACCATCAAAATCAAAATTCTTCCACACTAACCAATATGTGAAGTTAGACCTCAAACTAAAAATATAAGGAGATAAAATTGATGCAGTAAGTGTCAACACTCCTCCATGTCCATTCTCATGATTAGACATATGGGTAATAACTCTTTGATAAATAGGGGTGGTAGTTGAGTGAAGTCAAATATGGAGATTTTGACTTCTTTTAGACATTAAAATTACTATTATAAAAATAATAAGTATCCCTTACCAAAAAAATTAGTACGTGGCAGTAAATACTCACACATTCAAAGAATATACCATCATTGGGAAACATCAAGGTTCATGAAGGAATGATCATCCACATCTAAAGCAAAATTTTATCAGATAAGTATATATTTTGATTTCCATCCATAAAATTATTTACTTATAAAGTATATCATTTTTATTACATATACTCACCATCTTCGACCATAGGCAACAGATTGTGAGACCATCGTAAAATAATTTGTGATTAAAGACCACTACTTTATAAAATGAGCCTAATTATTTCACCTTAAAAAGAGATTACAACCTTTGAGAGGCTGTAACTTAGCTCTGGTAACTTAAAAAAATTGTTATTGCTTGTGGAGTGCCAAAAATGGGCATTGCTACTTGCACAACATCTAAGACTAGTTACTTTTGGGCTACATAAGGACACTTGTGGTTTTATACATAATAGTTTTTTTGTTCACTCTACAAGTTTTCTAGATGGATTTTTTTGTGTGGCTATAATCTACTAGTATTCCAACATAGTTGTAGTTTTTTTCACCTTGGGAGATATTTTTTGTGGGGACTGATGATTATGATTTGGCCATGAGAGGGAATTCACGTATCATATGGTCTTTGGATTGATACCAAAATTAGGTTTTTGGCATGTTTATATACAACACATGTTGGCAGATACATTTTTATCCTATCTAAATATCTATGGATTCATTGAGATCCTTAGAATAAATGAACTCTACACACACTCATATTTATAGTATGGATACATATAACTTATCATGTTAATGGCATACAACCCAACCTAAAGGTTGGATTAACCAGTTAATGAAATTCTAGAGGTGAAAATGAATACTTGGAAACTATATACAAACTCTTATTTCAATCTTGGCTTGTTCAGAGACAATAAAATCCCTAGACCAATGGGAAAATACAACTAGGATGTTTTAGATAAACCAAGGGCCATGGTCGAAAATGGATTTTTAGTGTTATAGATTCAAAAATTAAAAAACAAAAACATATATGGTTAGGTTTTTAACACCCTCAAGCTTATCACCATAGATTTATAAGTATTATTCACCTAGGTATTGAGCATAATCTCAAAGGGGATACACTAAAAAATTATGCAACCGAAGTAAAATTTTCAAACCAGTGATAATATTAATCAAATTTAAGATATTCTAAAATCCCATCTGGTAAAGAGTCAGTTAGGAGGAATTGTTCATTAACTCATGGATTAATTTAATAATGAAATTCCTCATGCCTCACTTATATTTATATTATTATTCAATGCTCCATTAGAATTGTATGCAGGCACTGAGGAGTTGGGGTTAATATAGATAGAATATCTACCCAATGAGTAGTGAACTTGTAAGCACAACATAATAAATGAAATTTTGTATGCATTTTTTAATAGCCTCATATATGGATTTAATCCTTCCTATTACCTACCTATAAAAAATGAGGGAGATAAACATGATTTTATATTTGAAACAAAATTGGGCCATTATATCCCAACCACAACCAATGGCTCTCCTAGACCAAATCTTAGTTTATTTGGTCCAAATTTGTATATCATGACAATATGGTGGTGAAAATACTAGATAGATTATTTTTTGAAGAGTAGAACCTCTTTACCTTTGCCAAAAAAATTGATCACCTTGTCAATACCATTTTGAGAAAACCTATTTCATATCATTCTTCCATTACGTAACATCAAATGGCTTTCACTTCAATTCAAAAAAGGCTAAATACTAGTTTGATCTTAACACATCTCACCTCCAAGATGAGTGGGATTGAACTCATATCATTACAATATGGAGTCTTACCTCCCACTCTGATGGATATTTTAGTTGTATTGAATGATGGGAGGCCAAAATCTCTCAAACTTCAATATTTATTTATATTTATGATAAACAGGCCACGAAGGTTCATTGTAAATACCATGATGCCTCATATTATGAATGTTAGAAAGCTTGACAGGATCTTGAGAGGTATCCTCTTAATGAGGGATTGTAAAAGGAAGTTGGTAAATGGAATCATAAGCTCAAAGTCAAATAAAAATATCAAATTTTTGGTGCCCAAATGTTTTCCTATATACATTGGTTAAAAATTGTAGACTAAGCTTCCAAATAGTTTATCTCCCTCATTTTTTATAGGTAGGTAATAGGAAGGATGAAATCCATTTATGAGGCTATTAAAAAATTCAAACAAAATTTCATTTATTATGTTGTGCTTACGAGTTCACTACTCCTTGGGTAGATATTCTATCTATATTATCCCCAACTCCTCAGTGCCTGCATACAATTCTAGTGGAGCATTGAATAATAATATAAATAGAAGTGAAGCATGAGTAAGTTCATTATTAAATTGATACATGAGGTAATGAACAATTCCTCCTAACTGACTCTTTACTAGATGGGATTTTAGAATATCTTAAATTTAATTAATATTACCACTAGTTTGAAAATTTTACTTTGGTTGCATACTTTTTTAGTGTATCCCCTTTGAGAGTATGCTCAAGACCTAGGTGCATAATACTTGTAAATCCATGGTGATAAGCTTGAGGGTGTTAAAAACCTAACCATATATGTTTTTGTTTTTCAATTTTTGAATGTATAACACTACAAATCCATTTTCAACCATGGCCCTTGGTTTATCTAAAACATCCTAGTTGCTTTTTCCCATTGGTCTAGGGATTTTGTTGTCTCTGAACAAGCCAATATTGAAATAAGAGTTTGTATATAATTTCCAAGTATTCATTTTAATTAACTGGTTAATCCAACCTTTAGGTTGGGTTGTATGCCATTAACATGATAAGTTATATGTATCCATACTATAAATATGAGTGTGTTTAGAGTTCATTTATTCCAAGGATCTCAATGAATCCATAGATATTTACATAGGATATAAATGTATCTGCCAACATGTGTTGTATATAAACATGCCAAAAACCTAATTTTGGTATCAATCCAAGGACCATATGATACATGAACTCCCTCTCATGGCCAAATCATAATCATCAATCTCCATGTTCATTCTCACAATTGGACATCTATAAAAATAATCTGGGCTAAACATATCTAGCAGTGTAGTGAAGTAAAAATTTAGAGATTTTAACTTCTTGCAAACATATAATTATACCATTTTTTATAGATTTTTAATCAATGCCTCACCATTTCCAAGAATAGACTATCATTGGGAAATATCAATATTCATGAAGGAATAATTGCCAACGTCATCTAAAGCAAAAAAATTATTAGACAAGTACACCTTTTGATTTTCATGCATAAAATTGTCAAGCAAGAAAGTACATATTTTTTCTTGCATGTAATTGCCTTCCTTGAGAAAAGGTGATGAATTATAAGAGCACCGAAAAATCATTTTGGGATCAAATACAACTAATCTATTGATTGAGCCTAATTATTTTTCCTTTAAAAGAGTTTGTGACATTTGATAAGATGTAACTAGGCTTTGAGAAGAAAATATCATCACTACTTGTAAGGTGTAGGAAATGGGTGTTGTCACATGTACAAAAACTATTTTTTGACTACCAAAGATCCACATGTGGTTTTGTACACAATAGTTGCTACTTTGTTCTCTCTATGAGTTTGTTATTTGAATTTTTTATTTAGAACCAAAGTCTACCTATCTGTAGACAGTTGTAATTTTATTCAACTCAAGAGGGGTTTTGGTTGGGACTAATGGTTGTGAGTTGGCCACGAAAGGGCACTCACATATCATATGGTTTATGGATTGACACCGAAATTAGGTGTTTAACATGATGATATGAAACACATGTTGTGACATACATTTGTCTTCTATCTGATTATCTATGGTTTCTTTGAGATCCTTGGAAAGGTTGACCTCTACACAAACTCATCTAGCTGCATAAAACTCGTTGTGTTCATGGCATATAAAGGAACCTAAGGGTTGGATTAAATGGTTGATGCAATTATAGGGGGCAAAGAAAGACATGGAAACTCTTTCTAAATTGGTATTTTAAGCTTGTCTTAACTAGGGACAAAAATCTCTCTTGACCAATGGGAAAATATGAATAAGGTGTTTTGGATAAACCACGGGTCATGATTGACAATTACTTTACAATGTTCTGTATTTGAAAATTTCAACATGAAAAACCCTTTGGTTAGGCTTTAAATACCCTCAAGCTTAGTGTCATGGATTTCAAAGTATTATGCACCCAGGCCTTGACTATACTCTTATAGAGGATACAACCAACAAAGTATGCAACTAAAGTAAAATTTTCTAATTATTGGTAAGCTTAACCAAATTTATAACATTCCAAAATCACTGCCAGTAAAGTGTCAGTTGGGAGGGTTTGTTACCTCATAGATTACTTTCGTAATGAACTTCTTCATTAACTTTAGTTTCTCTCCTATTATTATTTTGTGATCCACCAAAATTTGATGTAAGAGTTGAAAAGTTATGCATAATATAAACATAATATCTACTTAAATAATGGTGAAATGATAAATACAATATAATAAATACGACTTAATCAAAATATCCTATAAAAAAAATAATAATTTGATTAAAAATTTAAAAAACTTAAACCCTTTACAAACCAATTTTTTATTATTGTTAATAACCTTTAAAACTCTAAAAACTTATAAAATTTTAAAACAATCATCATTTATTGCATGTCACCTTGAGCATTGAAAAACAATGCCACTTAAGGTTATCATGTCTCTTGTTTTAAATGTCATATAAAAATGTGTTTTGTTGTATCAAGGAAATGTATGCCCTGTGAGCTTATGGGTTATGCCTTACAAGCCTTAAAAGGATTTGCTCGAGACAAAAAATAAAATAAAGACATTTCAAATCGATCGAGGTTAAATTGAAATCAAAGAATTTGTATATATATATATATATATATATGAATTTTTCTTCATAAACATGCATTTTTAAATATTTAAATTGGCGAGATGGGATTAAATATTAATTTATTAGATTGTTTTGAAATTGTAGATAATAGAGGGGTTGGTTATTGACACTAGTCTTTAAATATTATAGAATAATTTGATATGTTGTCAAAATGTGCAAAAATATATTGAAGGACGGAGGATGTTTTTAATATTTCGTTGTAAATTTATTATGAGATACCATCTTAATTTTATAATGTTTTGAATATAATTTTAATAAATATAATTACATAAATTTTCTTATATATATATAATTTTAAATATTTTGAGATTTTATTGATTATAAGGTAAGATATTATTATTTTTTTGGATTTTTATTGTGTGTTTTATTTTAAATAATTATTGAATTTTAAAATTAATGATCATTATTGTATATTTATTTGACATATAAAAACAATATTATTTATTATTGTCGTATTTTTTATTTTAAATGTTACGAAAAAATATTTAAAAAAAAATTAATATATCATATTATATCTTTAATAATATTTAATTATAAACTTTGTTTTTTTTATATGGGTAAATATGTTTTTAGAATATGGAGTTATGAATTAGAGGGATGGAGGAGATAGTATTGATTGGAACTTTGAATCAGTCTAAACACGAACGGGAGGTTCAAATCCCCTTTATAAATCACCAACTATTATTAACTGGCTGTTATACCTAGCATCACCAATATTATCAACCGCTCAAACCATTCAAATAAACTCCAACACTAATAATCAATCTAACATAACCTTTAAAAATTAAATTTAAATAAAATTAAACATAACCAAACCTCTTAACCAATCCACCCAAATCTTATTAACAAATTACAAACTTTATTAATTTTTTTTAATATGCGATACTTTTTTCAACTCCTTACATTTTTATTTCCCTCACACATTGGCTATTCATATTCTTATCTTACGACTACATAAATTTATAATATTATTGTCTTGGAAAACCATTAGCATATGGTTTATCATTCATATTTTACTGATATGTTGAGTTTAGCATTTTAGACTATAAATGCTGGTCTTGGGGGTATTACACGTAATAAATAAAAAGTGGATGTGAAGCTGGGAATTATTCTTAAAACTTCATATTTATTTATTTTTTGAAATAATGTGTTTAATTAAAGAGGAATTATATATTTGTTTGGAATAATATATCTATATTAAAATTATTTGATTATTTGACTTTATCTTTTTTCTTTTAATTAATTGTGTTAATAAAAAAATATTTAAAAAGAGAATACACAATATATTTATATATACATATTAGATTATTTTAATAATATTTATTTTATTTCTATTTATTTTTCACATATTTAAGGGAGTAACCTAGTCCCTATCCATATTAGCAAGGCTAGACCCCTATTCTATAATTGAAGGTATTATAAGTTCAGTAAATTTAAATCCATACAATTAAATTTTTTTATGGGAGGGTTTAATTTTTATTTGCAATAAATTTATTATATCATAAAAGATGATTCACATCAATAGATTGTAATCAAATAGATGATATTAAAAATAATTGTTTATAAATAAGAATGAAATAGATCATTACATAGCATAATAAAACAAATTTATGTAATATAACTAAAATTAAGTTTTTATAAAAATATTTATATATGATCGAGTAATTTTGAGATCTCCAAAACCCTTACAATAAGGAAAAAATTATAATATAATGATTGAATACTTAACACTACTTCCTATATATACCATAATTGAGATGTAGGAACTCCATAATCTAATTAAATCCATTACTCTTACAAATATATAATATATAAATTATTTGGTCACACATATTCTAAAACACCTAATAAATTAAGGTTTTAATATGCCCTCTTCAAATAAATATTGTATTTAATATACTAGTATTATATTTTGTGTATATAAAATATTGAATTGAATCAAAGTAATATTGATTTTTTTATAAATTTATTTCAAGTTTTTAATTCATTTTTAGCAAAAATACAAAGTAAATTGAACACAAATATGGTATAATTTACATTAAGTTTGCACTCTAAAAATCTTTATTTAAAAAAAAATAGTAAAATAAATTAGATATTTATTTTTGTTTACTTTTATGTGATTTTATTTCTCATAATACATTGAAAATGATAAGAGAGGAGAGGAGATGAGAATCTACCAATAAAGAGATGGGCAAAGACAAAGATATAGATATAAATAAGTCAATCCTGCTTCATTCACTATACAATCTTGAGGGATTTGTTTATATTTTTAAGGTTTATTCATTCAAATTGAAATTTTTTAGATAGTAGTTTACAGTTGTTACATTAGCAATATTAGGTTTATAAAAAAAATGCTTATTTTATTTATTTTTTCACTAGGGTTTAGATTTAGTCAATCCGTTTAATTCACTATGCAATCTTTAGGGATTTGTTTATATTTTTAAGGTTTATTTATTTAATATGGAATTTTTTAGATAGTAGTTATAGTTGTTACATTAGCAATACCAGGTTTATAAAAAAAATGTTTCTTTTATTTGTTTTTTATTTATTTTTTCTACTAAGGTTTAGATTTTTTTTATTTGGAATTTATAAATTATTGATAGAATATACGAATTTTACTTTATTTTATAATTTTAAAGGCTTAATAAATTTATTTTATAATCTTTGAATTACAACATACTATTATATTTGAAAATAATTGTTAGAAATGTCATTATAACTTTAAAAAAAATATGTCATAAAGCCTTGAAAAAATATGAATTAATTTCATATAGTTTTTTCAACTATCATTCTTATTATAAAATAAACTAGAAAAAATCTAGGAATACAACCTTAAAAAATCCCTAAAAAAAACCTCTAAAATGTTAGAAATAAAACCCTAAAAAAACTAAAACCCCTTAAATTATTTTTGGCACACGTTTGAATTTATAGTTAGGCTCTACTAAGATGTAATTTGTGGCATGCATTTGCATTGATAGGTGGGATCCATTAAAATAATTTAACCCATAAAATGTTGGTGACATTCTCAATGTTATAAAGTATCCCCATGATAGTTTGAGCCTCCACCCGAAGACAAGTTTAAGTGTATTGTGACATAAGTTTGTTGTAATTGATATCTAGACATGTTTTGGGGTAATATAATTTTGTCATTTCAAAATTTTGTGATTTAGCACCTTTGAAATTAATTTGATTTCACCAGTACATTTTTAATATTTGAAAAATTCATTTTTGATCTTCACTTAATTAAAAATAAAGCCCACATAGTGATTTCATCACATTTATTATTTTAAATTTATATTTTTAAAAGTAATTAATAATAATAATAAAAAATTGTTTCTTGCTTATATTTTTCATTGAAAAGTAGTATAAATATCAAGTGGGTTGTAGTTCAATGGTGAGGATGATGGTGTAAAAGGTGTTTTCTAGCCATCCACCAAGATATAAATCCCAAAAAATACAAAAAAGAGATGAAATTGAGATCGTACCTCAAACAAAGAAATATTATGTACACCTATAATTCTAAGTACCATTGAAAAAATATAATATATATATATATATATATATATATATATATATATATATATATATATATATATATATAATTCATGTGTGTGTATTAAAATATATATTAATATTTTTGAATTTTTTAAAGCTATTTTCTAATGCAAACACCATACAATCTTGGTGTTACATTGTAACATAAGTGAGATGCAAATAAATCATAAATAGGGTGCACAAAAATGTCTTGTTATAACAAATTTGTGTTGCAAAAATTAGTGTGATTTCTTTAAAGTTTTAGTGTAAAAAATACAAAACCCATTGATTTCTTACATAATTTTGACCCAATTTGAAGTGTGAATTACACTAAATGTATTCTTATGTCACATTTTCCTTGAGTAGGTTTTTCCACTTGATAAGAGATTCCATGATCACCCTAGTTTGCAACCTCTTTGTGCTTTGTATAAATAATCACTTTTAAGTTATAAGATGATTTTTCCATCTTCACCAAACTGTATTAAATTTGTCCAGGCTTGAATATTCTAACCAATAACTTACTTCAAAATAGAAACATAAAATATTTGATGTATTGTTTACAATTAAGGTAACTTTACTTTGATAGCCATGCTGCTAATTTTCTACAAAATTTAATAAAAGGCATAATAATTAATGCTATCCTTATTTTACTATTTCAAATAAATTTAATTATATATAAGTACAACCTCAAAAAAACTTAATATCCAAATTCAAAATGTTTTCCACTCCTATGTTGTTTAGCTTATTGTTTCATTTAGTTTTGTACCATGGACATATGAATATCTCTAAGACTAGAAAGTGGTTTAACTATTTAACACATAATGATGTTTAAACTATGTCCAAATATTAAATCATTATAGAGTATAATATTTATAGAGCATAATTATGACTAAATATGGTAAATACAATCATATATATAGATATGAAATGTGCTAAAATAGACCACAAAACTTTCAAAATTTGATCAAGATGGTTGATAGAGAAATTCTTGAATTGTGACTTACCTATGTGGTTTTCTAAGATGTCACAATTATGAAATTTTATTTAGATAGAAATACAAATAAAATACAAATCATTTCACGGTATGAAAACTTTCAAAAGTGGTTTAGATTTGAAAACCCAATGGATATTTATAGAGATAAATTTGGTTAAGGATAAATTTGGTGTGTAGAAAGTCTCCTTTAACTTCAAATGTGTCATCTACTCGCTTTCAAGACCATTTTTTTTGCGATTGCATATGAAATTTTCCATTCATATATCTTATATTTTCAAAATTGACAAGCACAATATTTTATTTTTAATTTTCTTTTGATCTTAATCTATTATATAGAATATTACAATAAAAAGAGTGTGTGAAAAATAATTGGCTTCAAAAAAATCCTAAAGATTTTTAGCTACATGTCTCGCATGTTTATAGTTAAATCTAATGTAATTCTTTATATTTGTGAGTGATATCCTAGATAATCATATGCAATTACGTAATCTGAGCTAATTTTTTTCTTTTGACACAACACCTTGGAGCTAGATAAATAAAGGTATAATTAAATTGATATAAACTTCCTTGATGTGATGTCCTCTTTATAAGACTTGATAAAATAGGCATGAGGGCCTTAGCTTATGAGAGACATGTATGAGAAGAATCAATAATCAAATGACTAAAGGTACCTTTGTATGTATAGGTTATTCAAGGCCACATATACACATGAACTGAACCTAAAAAATAAGATAAGGTGAAAATCAAAGTATAGGGACCTAAAAGTTAAGGAGACAATCATATGGATAGACTAGACCTTAAAAATTATATTGAAAATTCTAGGAGCATTTGAGGTCATATGAAGGAAAATGAATAGTTATTTTTTCGGTTTACAGGGAACATACATTGAGTGGACATGTTATCATTGGATAAAAGTGAACAAAATTTCAAGTATAAGGAAGACCTAATTAGGAGATGATTACATGGCCTGCCCTACACAAGACAAAAATGTAATGAAAATAGCCAAATTCATGAAAATGGACCATATGTTTTAAAACATGAAAAAGATGTAATAGAAAAGGGTATTGTAATGAAATTACGTGTCTACATAACACCCTACATTGATGTGATTATCTGTTGTGAATGATGCATACATTAAATTAAATACAATAATAATACAAAAAACATACCTACACTTATCCAAGGAAAGAAGGATGAAGCATCTGAGTATGTGAGAAATTTTTCATCAACACTTTAGTTTCTCTTAAAACTCTAATAAATCTATTTACAATGGTCAAATGTAAATAAGTAGTCAATGTCGTATCAAATCAATACGAACATATTAATTAAAAATAAAAATTTGAAAAAATAAGCATAAAAATGAATACCCCTGATCTTATATAAACCATGTTACCGTAATTTTAAAACAAAACCTTTTCATGGTCTTCTGACAATCACTTGAATACTAGAACTTTCAAAGTAATTTATGACAACTAAACTCAACTTCTTAATCATATTGGATATTTCTTAAACTTATTTAGTATAGCATAATATTTATTGTAATAACTAATTAATCTAAATTAATATTAAATGGTTAAGATATTTTTAAATAATTATTATAACATTTATAAATTAAAAAATAAATAAAAAATTAAAAATTGATTTATAATAACATTCAGTTGATAAATTAATAGTAGATTATAGAAAACATTGTAAGATATGAAATATGTATAAATATTAAACTTTAATCAATAAAATAGAATAATATTATAATATGATTTTTTTTTCCCATTAGTATCATAGTGAGATAAGAGGCCTCTGAGGATAATTGTTAGAAGCATGGCTTGATTTTTATTTAATTATTTGATACGATGTACCTTGAAACTTTATAAATAGAATATTAGTCTTTATTAATTAATGAGGGCTTACTGATATTATAATGATTTGAGAAAGGGATGAATGTATGGATGAAGTGCTTCATTGAGACGGAGTGAGTTCATGTGAAGCAATGAAAAGAAATTTGTAGTTGTTTTTTATAACAACTTAACACATGTTCATTAAAACATCGAGTGTTTCAAAATTTTATAGAAAGTTTATTCAGAGGGAGAAAAACCCAAGAAGGGTTTAAAGAGATTTTATGAAATGAGAAAGTGGTTTTACGTAGAAAAGAGAGGAAATTTTGAAATAAGATAAGCATTAATAAATAAATAAAAAGTACAACCTATACAATGGAACTATACACAAAATAAACTCAACCATCATGGGAGTGGTGCAACAAATAAAAGGGAACATTGGAAAATAACCAAACATAACCACACTTGTTATTTATGACAAAAATATAATGTGTAGACTAAAGAGATGTATGGTGACTAGTGTATTGGTGATAATTTTGTTGTTCATGTTTTAGTGGTAGTGATAAGTGCAATGCAACAAAATATAACATTTAAATTTTTAATCCAAGATAATATACCCATTCACCTATTACAAAGGTAAAAATAGAATCTTATCAGTTTATTTATAGGGACCTATCAATTAAGAAACTAGTATTTAGGTGTGTAGAGGATGATTTTAAATTTTTTATGTTAAGGGTTCTAAAATTATCAAATAGACTTAATATGAGATGGGTAATCGAATATTCTATCCAAAGTACATTTAATTAATTTTGGAAAGTAAGGCAATAGTAAGATATAATTTTGTAAAAAATATCTCAATTTTTATTAGGTAAGTACACTGAGTTGGGGGAAATTTTTGTCGACATTTTATCTTAATGCATACATGTTATGCTTTCTAAGATCAGTAAACACCGAGCCTATAACACGTACACCATATAATGCATATGTGTTTTTGCCTATGAAAATTTGAATTGAAAAAATCACGAGAGTTTGAAATATTAAATAATTAAAGTGCATACACGTTATAATGCATATGTGTTATGTACCAATGAAAGCATTGAAGGGGGTAGAATACAAAAAACTGATGAATTAGAATGTGGGGTAGCTAGTTTACTAAAATAAATGTTCATGTATTTACACTTTAAATTTATTTTAGTGAATATAAGAAATTAAGGTCATTCTACATTGAATAGAGTTGGTCTCATATTTTCAAATCTTAAAATATTGGAGATAGGTTTTTAAAATCCATCTGGGTAGTACTTAGACATTTTCAGGCTTTCAATATTGAACCTAGAGATTTCAGGGCATGAGTTTTGCAATTGATGTCCATTTTGGGTAAACATATAGTCATTTTAAAGGTTTTTGTACCTTATAAATTATTTGATGGCATTTCTAAGAGTCCTGGGTTTTTGAAAATTGAAATTTACAAACCAATCACATTGAATTCAAGTTAACATGGTGTGATTGGGGTAACATACATCACATTGATGACTTTCACAAATTAAACAACCGCTTTTTGCTAATTTATCTTGCTCGTCATCTATCCCTCATCCCTAATCACTTTATACTCATTCCTCATCATCCTAAATTACTCTATTTTTGTCTAATTTTCACTTTTTCTTAAGTGTGAAAAGAAGAAATTAGTTAAGAAGGGTGTGTAGAAGAATTCTTGTTGCATGCCTACATGTTGAATCTAAACTTTGTGAGAACTCCTCTTTGGCTAGAGAAAAATTACCTGCAATAAGAAAGCACTACCAAAAAACTTGTTGGTTAGACAAGTAGTTGAGTAGATTGCCTAGCCTGAGTAAGATCCTAGAAGTGAAAGCTTTCTAGGAGGTTGTCAATCCACCTTCTTTGAAACACTTAAGTGGAAATGATAAAATAAATATATTTACCTTAAATGACTATAAAACTATAATAAAATATAATAAATGACAAAAAATTAATTGAAAAACTTAGATGCTTTACTAAGTTAACCAAAATGAAGCAACTAGTTTGATTATACTAATGTTGAAAATTGGTTAAGGCAAGGTTGTGGTTTTGGGTTTGGTAATTTGATAAGGGTCAAAAGAATGGTTTAGTTGGGGTTGATTGAGATAATAAAATGAGAGGGATGGATGGTTGAAAAATATCAAATAACAATTAATTAGGGTAGCAAAAAGATGAGGGAGAAAAGAGGGTGGAGGTGGCAAAGGTGCAAAGAGGGCAAATGAGGTAAATGGAATTACAATGGCAAAGTGGTAAAAGAGGTCAATGGATGAAGATGGAAAGTGGATTAAGGGGTAAATTTCAAGGTAATAAAAGGAAGAAATCAAGTAAATAACTGAAAAACAAATAAAATTACCTTGAGGTTTGTTGATGTGGTTGATATTGTTGATGATGTGATGAAGGAATCCCATGGCAATTTCAATAGAGATTCATTACTTTGAATTCTTTTCCTCCAAGATGTGGATGACCTCCAAAATGATGACCTCCTTCAAAGACCTGCAACAAGATGTTAATAACCAAAGACTAACTTCTAACTTAACCTTGGGTGAAGGAGAGGGGGGTATTTATAGCATTTGTTGTCAAGAACCACGCTAAAAGAGGAAATAGTAGAAGTATGGTGCCATTTCCCATGTGGTGCATGAATGAGTCAAAGATGAGGTTGATGGAGATTCACATTTGGGTTGGTGAGTCTCCCACCTTGCACATGGGTCTAAATGGGGCTAAAGAATTTTTACCACCCTTTCTTGTCTTCATCCAAGAACTTTTAGAGGTGGCACACAAAATGTGGCACCATTTTCCATGTGGTGCATGAATGAATCAAAGATGAGGTTGGTGGGGATTCCCATTTGGGTTGGTGAGTCTCCCATTTGGGTTAAAAATTCAAAAATAGGTGCCATTCATCTTTTCCAAAGCACTAAAAAGGTAGGTATCTCATTTTAAAGGCTAATTTCATGTGTGAAGGCAAAATACATGTTGAATGATGGCCCCTTAAGGGGAAATTTGCCATATTTCAAGGGGGGTCCTCATGATACTTAAATGAGGTCATTAAGCACCTTGGGAAAGGGTCTCGAGTGGGGTATGATGTCCCACATCAAGCCACCTCACTTCTAAGCCATGTCACTTGCCATATCACCTTCCATGTCACTTGTCATGTGATCATGAATAGTGATAGTGGGTCCCACAGTGAATAATGATAGTGAATAGTACGTTCAAATATTCTTTTTGAATAGGAGAATAGTGATTTGGTTAGGTTAAGAAGGGTTGGTTAAGGGTTAAGAAAGTTTAGGGGGTATTTAGGGGGTCTTGAGGTATTTAGTCATTGAAAATGATAAGTGTACAGTTTTCTAGTGTCTACATTTTACCTCTTTTTGTTATGCGGCTTTGAATTAACAAACTACAAAATAAAAATGAATCACTTGGTTGAAGGTCAGGGTGCCTCGAGTATGGGAGGAGGTGTTCTCCCTCAAATTGAGAGTTGATGAAGAAATGTTGAATCAGGTGTAGGTTTGATAAGTAGTTGGTGGGGAGGCACTAGGTGGTGCCACAAGGTAGTTAGGCATGTGAAATTCTAATGGGTGCACAAAATATGACTAAGCATGATAGTTAAGATTATGTAAAGACTAAAACTACCAATGTTGATAACAAAAGGTCAGGTTCTAAGATAAATGACAAGGTAACTACTCCCCAGTGTTGGTCATAGTTGATCAGGTTAGTCTTATCAAGGCTCTTAGACAGGGTCAATGTTTACTTAGGTATTTAGGATAGGAAGTACTCCCCAAAAAAACATAAATGGTCTGGTTGTGAATGAGATGGTGCAAATTTAAATGTTCAACATTGCAAAATTGGTCTGTATAGTCAAAAGGACCAAGACAAAGTCATCACAAATTATGTGATATGTTGGGTCAAAAGGGACCAACATCAAGGTGGACATGATCGAATGGTTAGGTGGTTAGAATGGAGTGGCCGAGCGAACTCCATATGCACTAGGCAAGTGGATGCTGCCTACATAGTTTCATGAACATCATATCCAAAATGAACTTCAGGTCTAATGTAGTTCTTCAAAAGTGGGGAGTGTTGGTTAACTAGGTTATCTCAATTTGATGTATCATGTAGTTAAGTCTAGTTGAAGGATGTTGGAGAAAGGGAAGCTCCAAAGGGTGGACAATATGGATATCAAATAGTTTTTTGATTGGTTGGGTAGAAATAGTGGATGAGATTACCTAGGATGTAATTAGATGATTGCTTCAACTATATAAAAAGAATTTGCAGCCATGGATAAGTATGTTCAAGCATGAAATTTCTACCACCATTTTTAAAAAGGGAAAATTATGCTTTACCAAGATTTAGAAAATCTAGCACTACTCAAATTTCCATGGTGACCCAACAGGTTCTTTCATCACCATCCAAATAAGTTGACATTATGCACACCCCACAATAATATCATTAATTGGATATGGAAGGGTATTATTCAATGATTCAGGGAAATAAAGTAATAGAGTGGGTAAATGAAAAGTGGTGAAGATTCAAACCCTTAACCCTTGAGCTAGTAGGCCCCCAAAATAAGTAAGCATTGAGTTTTGAGGGAATTCATAGGAAGACTCTAAGAAGTTTTGGAATATGGAGTGAGGCAAATAATAATATTAATTAAATGATGGAATAGGTTGAAATAGGAAGGAAAATAAATGGAAAACTAAGATGGAAAATAGAATCTAAATGTACGAAGACAGATAGATTGGGGAGTTGAAAAGGAAGGTGGGAAAAATAGGTTTAAAGATAAAATAGTTTGGTGAAAGAGGCAACTTCTAGGAAAGGTTGCTAGGTGGAATGTGATTAAAGATCAAGGCTATTACGGTGTATAGGAAGATGTAGGCCGAGTAGGGAGAATTAAGGGAAATTATTGGTTAAAAGGTAGGTCATGTGAGAGGGTATAGCTAGAATCTACATGTGGGTACCCCAAATCTTTCAGTTGAAGGTGGTTTTAGTTTTGATTCTAACATCTCTGAAGGTCAAAGTAAAAGGGGTTGAAATAGGCAGGACCAGAGGGGGTGGGGAAGGAATCTTCATATCGATGGCTTAGCAGTGCTTAGGCTTGCTTGTTCATCATATGAGCTTGCAAGCTTGGCCAATTATGTTATAGAGTTATACAATTGGTATTTATCCCAAAGTTAAATGGAAGACCTATGAGGCCATAACATGCTATGTGTTGTGATCATATAAGAGAAAAATGGGTAGAGGGTTAAAAGAGAATAAGGTGATAGGTAGGGTAAAGGGAGTAGCTAGAGAGGGACAAAAAAAGATGATCTAAGCTCAACATGAAAAGGAATTAAAGGAAGAAAGGGATGCACTTGACTAGATTGTGTGCATTAAGGTAAGGGCATAGAGGACACAAGGAAGTAGATAGGGAGATGTATGTAAAAAAGGTAAAATTGGTGATCACACTCTAAGGAGATGGACGTTAAATAGAAGAAAATAAGGGAGATCCAACAAGGGATGAGGTGAAGGCAAACCAAGAGATGGATGAAGAGATATGTAGAGAAAACAATGAGGTTATAGATAAAGACAAAGGTGGAGAAGGATGGCAGGAGCTAGGCATGGACATATAGGTTAGGAAGAACAAAGAATGTCATCAAGGGAGATGAAAAAAATGAAATGAAACAAATAAAAGAGAAGAAAAATAAAAGGTAGAAGATGGGGGGTGAGAGATACACTAAAGAATGATAGATTAGATAATTGAAAAGGATGGGGAGATAAGTGTAACAAATGTGACGGGTAAGGGGAGGATGAGAAATATTGGAGGCCATGAAAGGTTTGGAAAAGAAGACCAAGGAGAAAATAGTTTGGTGATATAAATGAAAAACAAGGAGATACGTGGAAGAAAAGGAAATAGGTTAAGGAAGGAGTGAAATGTGGACACAAATAGGATGACAGGAGAGTGAAGAATTATATGGTATCTTGACTAAGTAAGCATGGATGATGATAATCAAAAAGAGGAACAACAAAGCAAAGAAGATGGTGGTTTTGGAGATGAGAACGGGATGGAAAATGGGAAAGGGGTTAAGAAAAACAAGGGGAAGTGAAGGATGGGTGAATAAGAAGCTAAAGAGATATGGTATGCATCAATCAACTTTTTAGAAGAGGTTGACAAGCCAAAAAGGAGTGAGGTGGTGAAGAAATAGGAGAACATAATGAAAGGGCATGAGATGAAAATAAGGGATGAAGATCAGGGATGGTAAGAAGAAAAAGGAATAATTAAAGTAGGGACATAAAACATGGATACTAACACAGACATAAAATATGAGTGAGTACCGAGAGGAATGCAAAAGGAAAAAGGCAAGAATTGATAGAAAAAAAGAGGCAATTATGGAAGGCTTTTCAAAGGATAAATACCCAGACATAAATTAATTGTGGAGGAAAAAAAGAAGACAAAAGAGATGAAAATAAAGAAAACAAGAAGAATAAAAAATGGGAAAGGTGAGAAGAGTTGTAAAATAATAGAGAATGGTGGTACACGCAAAGAAAAAGTGCAGCAATAGAAGAAACAAAAATCTTGAAAGCTGCATAGTATGATGTGAAATTGGTGAGGAAAAGAGAGTGATAAAGAGGGTACAAAAAATAGCTAAGGGTGATGGGAGATGATGATGATGGTGAAATAATATAAAGGGGATAAAGGGCAAGTTGGTAAGAAGTGGAGAGAGGGACAAAAAATAGGAAACATGGGTGAGAGAGTGAGTTTTGGAGCATGTGCAAGGAAAGGTGACACGGAGATTAGAGAAATAGAGTAGGTGGTGGATTTATAGGAGATAAGAGGGGCTAATGAAGAAGGCTATCAATCCTTGTGTTAAAAGAGATTGACAATCTAAAAAAGTGGTTAAAAGAGATTGATGAGTTGAAGAGAGGGAGGTGGTGAGGAGATAGGTAGAGAAGTGGAGGAAGAGATTTTAGGTGAGAAGTGAAAACAAAATAAAGGATGCAACTGAGCTGACCTCGGTAACTGTTGTCTACATAGTCCAAAAATATCTCAGGCCAATGGAGTTCTCCCAAAAATTGGAGAAAAATAAAGAAGTATTAGGTGATGTTAAAATGCAAGGATGCTAGGAAAAATCCAAAGCTTCCTTGAAATAGGATGCTGTAGGTAAGAGGGCATTGTTAGCAATGGAATTTAATGAGAAGGAAAAGGCAAGGGTAATTATTTGTTAGTGGCTAAACTTCCCTTAGAAGTCAAGAAATGCTTACATAGTCAATGGACATTATACCAATGTAGTTTAAAAAGGTTTGGGTGAGTGGTGTTCATATTGGCTTCCCCAATTTGATGGACCACATGGGTTGGTTTGGGTTGATGGAGAAGTTTTTATAAAACAATGGTTTTGGGTTTTGGTGAAGGTGATGGTGTAGATTAGTGAATAGTTACCATAATGATCCCACATTTAGTATGATAAGAGACACAGATGGGTAAGGTAAGATAAATAAGAAGGGAACACAATGATAAGCACCACAAATGACCTTCAATAGATCTAATCCAAAAAAAAGGTGTCTTTGTGAGGAGGTTACACCTTTTAAAGTTGTGGGAGGGTAGAAGCCTATGGATAACGTCTATTTCTATGAGTTGAGTTTTAGGAAATGGGATTTTATTAGGATATGTATAATCACTTTGGCCAAGGTTCATCACCACTATGAGCCAAGTTTTAAGGGTAGTATCAAAGTGATGACCTAAAAAAAATTTATTTGATGGTTAAGCAGATTCTACAAGGTAGAAAATTAGCAGTTGGTGAGTGATAGAGGATGAATTGTTCCTGACCCAAGAGCTGCATGGGTAGGCTAGATGAAAGGCAACCATGTCTCATTCTTTTGTCCCAGTTCCTTGTAACTGATGACTTGGGGTTCTATTAGGTCAAGCCTAACCAACAATGAGCTGTGTATCCAAAGAGATTGGTTATATAGTTGAAGGTGATCATTCCCTGGCTACAGATGAACTTTTAGTTGGCACAAAAGAAAAGATTGCCATGTTCGAATAGGTACTACCAATAATTGGGGTATGATGTTCAGAGCCTGTGGTAATGGGTTAGTAGTAATAGGAGGGTAGAGGGGACATGAAGGTGAATGTATTATTGTGAATTCATGGTGGCCTACCTCTGATGGAAGAGTTTGTTTCTATAGTGGTAAGGATTTAGAAGCTACCATTACTAGCAATAGTAGAATTTTTGGAGGCGTGACTATTGTGGTAACACATGGCTAGAAGCCAATTTACGTCGATCAAGGTAAATGTGACAATGATTAGGCCCAAAAAGATCATAAGATGCAAAATATTCAAATAAATTAGATGCAAATTAGATGAAAAGTGTGACAAAGGGAAATCATGACAGTGCATGATATCTTTATTGAAATGGCTAGGTGGACTAAGGGGTACGTGTCTACACAAAAGGCAAGTAGACATGACCATTTCAAGTGGGAAGACTATTCAAGGGAATCAATGACATAATATGACCTTCCTTGTTGAAGGAATGGAGAATCATGTTGGTAAGGAAGAATGGTCAAGTATTCTATTTAAATAATCATGATAAGGATGAATGTCTATCATTGAGTTGTTTATTTTTGTAGGTTATAGAGAGTGTAGAGAACTACACAAGATTGAAGATGGAAAATAATGGGAACAATGGTGGAGATCATCAACAACTCTCATGGCCTGAAATAATCAATATGGTGAATGTGTAGATATGCCAAATACTACAACATGTAATGGTGATAATGGAAGTACTACTAGATCAACAACAAGAGGAAAGGCACCCATGGCCCGAGCTTGAGGCTAAACTCTTATAGCTGTGCACCCATGGCCCGAGCTTGAGGCTAAACTCTTATAGCTGTAGTAATGAAGGAGGAAATAATTTCATTGTGAAAGATGTAGGGTTGGAGAACATGACTGTTGGCCTATTTATGGATGGAACCCTCACTTTCCAAGGGGATGTGCATTGAGCCAACAACCAACGGTACCTATGTAAGCATAACAACTAGATTAGAGGGATGCAATGGCTATGACAGGAAATCAAGGTGAAAGATCTAGAGTGTAATATGATTCTTTCCCTATGGAGATGAATGTGGAAGAGGAGAATAGAGTACACCCTTTAGTAACTATTGAGACAGGGAATGTTATGGATGCTAGTTCAGGGAGCAATCAAGTAGAAGGATGGTTGAACACAAATCCAAAGTCACCAGACAATCAACCTAGTGCTTAGGTAGGAAAATAATATATGTAGTGGCCTTAGGTGAAGCATGGATAGTTTTATAACTTTGTATGTGCCATGTAAATCCTCACACCCTAAATAAAATATTTCATAGTTTGTTATGTATAAAATGTGTTAGATGTTGCTGGTCTAATGTTATCATGCTTAAGGTTGTGTGGATAATTATTAATGTTATGGTTATGGTTATGGTTATTGTAATATCACTTAATGTAAAAATAATGATTATTGTTGTTGTAACACTAGATGGTAAAATTCATGATGAAAACACCAACCAAGCACATTAAGAATAGGGTCAAAAGTTGAGGACACTAAAAAATTGCACACATATAATTTTTGATGACTACCTCAGGACCCCCCAAAGACCCCCTAAACCTTCTTAACCCTTAATCAACTCTTCTTAACCTAATCAAATCACTATTCTTCTATTAAAAAATACTATTTGAAAGTACTATTCAAAATTACTATTCACTATGGGACCTAATATCACTATTCATGATGACATAGCAAGTGACATGGAAAGTGACATGAAAGGTGATATGATAAGTGACATGGCTTAGAAGTGAGTTAGCTTGATGTGGGACATCATACCCCACTTGGGAACCTTTCCCAAGGTGCTTAATGACCTCATTTAAGCATCACAAGGGTCCTCCTTGAAATATGGTGAATTTTCCCTTAAGAGGCCATTATTCAACATATATTTTGCCTTCACACATGAAAGTGGCCTTCAAAATGAGATACCTACCTCTTTAGTGCTTTGGAAAATACAAAGGGCACCCTTTTTTGAATTTTTAATCCAAATGGGAGAGTCACCAACCCAAATGGTATTCCCACCAACCTCATCTTTGATTGATTCATCACCACATGGAAAATGACACCACATTTTGTGTGCCATATCTTTAATTGCTTGGATGAAGATAAGAAAGGGTGGTGAAAAGTCTTTAGACCCATGTGCATGATTTCCATTCAAAATTGGCTTCATGTGTAAGGTGGAATACTCACCAAACTAAATTAAAATCCCCACCAACCTCATCTTTGACTCATTTATGCACCACATGGGAAATGGTGCCTAACTTCTACTATTCCCTCTTTTAGGATGGTTCTTGACAACAAATGCTATAAATACCCCCCTCTCCTTCACCCAAGGTGAAGTTGGAAGTTAGTCTTTAGTTATTAAATATTTTTGCAAGTCTTTGAAGGAGGTCATCATTTTGGAGGTCATCCACATCTTAGAGGAAAAGAATTTAAAGCAATGAAGCTCTGCCAAAATTGCCTCAAGACATCTTCAATAACATCATCAACAAAAACATTCTTCTTCAAGCTTGGAAGACAACATTTGATTTTGTTTCTTCAATTTTATTTTATTATCCCCTTGGATTTTTAATCTCTTCATCCCCACTTATCCATTTTCTCCCTTTGTCATTTCATTATCTGAATCAATTTGCTCCCTTGCCATCTTTTATCCATTCACACCTTTGCCACTTTTACCCTCCTTATCCTCTTCCCCCTTTGCCATCTTAACTAATTATTTTATTACTTCGTCAACCATTCACCCATTTATCCCATTTGAAACTTTACCTTTTTATTACCTTAACCATTTATCAACCAACCAAACCACCTTTATTTAATCTCTTGTTAATTTTCAAACCAAAACCATAGCCTTGTCTTGAATAATTTTCAGCATTAGTTGCTCTATTTAGTCATTGTTTTAAAAGCACTTAACTTTCTTCTCTTAATTTAGTTATTTGTTTTTATTTACTCATATTTAATTTTAGTTATTTTATATTTTAAATGCAATTATATTTTATTTTTATTCACAAACTTAATTTTTAAAATTAGGTGGATTGATAGCCTCCTAAAAAAGCTTTCATTTATAGGATCTAGCTCATGCTAGGCAATCCACCCAACTACTTGTCTAATCAACAAGTTTTGTGGTAGTGATTTCTAATTCTAGGTTATTATTCCCTAGCCAAAGAGGAGTTATCACAAAGTCTAGATTCAACATGCATGCATTCAATAGGTATTCTTCTACCAACCCTTCATAAATAGTTTCTTCTTTTCACACTTAAGAAAAAATGAAAATTTGACATAAACATTTTGGCACGCCCGATGGGACCCTCAAGTTTTTTTTGGGTTCATAGATATTTTAGGACATTTAGTTGAATTATTAAAATTTCATTTAGTTTCACATTTTATTTTTGAAATTTAAACATTCATTTTTTCCTTCTAAAAATGTAAGTTTTAGTCTCTTTTTCTTTCTAAAAATCAGAAAATAAAAAAAAGAAAATTATCATTCTTTTTTTCCTTGCATTTCTAAAATCAAAAAGAGCATTCATCCTAGGATTAAGATTGAATTTTCATGTTGAATTTAGGAACATTTTATTTGTTTTTATTTTCATTAAAAATAAATCATAGAATTTCATTTTGGTTAAAATTAATTGCATCCTTTATTTGATTGTGTTGGTTAGTTCACATAGTTTAATTAATCAAGAACATTAACCGTAGCATAAAAAATGTTACACAAACCAAACCACTTGCACAAATAAGCATAAAAAATGCTTGAGATAAGGCTTGACAAGGATTTCACCACCTTGTGGATCACCTTACCCCCTCACAGCTATCATACTTGGATTTGATCACCAAGAGGATAACCATATTAGTTCTCCAGCTAAGTATAAGCCCTAGAAATAAACATATGTTGGATAAGCACCCACATTGACTATGGGATCATGAAGGGGAGAAAGCCCCAAGTTTCAAGCCATATAATGAAATCCAATACAAACTTTTTCTTGAGTGCCTAAACATAACCCAAAACTAAACATAGACTACCTTGTTTAGGACTTATTCAAGCCAATTTCCTTTTCACACTTTTCTAAGGCATAAGCCAAAAGAGAGATAATTAAAACTCTAGGATTTAACATATCTTAGTGTATTATTTTGTTTCCTTGAATCTTTTATTTTTATTACTTTTTGTTTGATGTGTGAGCTTTGTTTCTCTTTATTCTTCACATGGTCTTTACTAGACTACAAATTGAAGAATCAAACCAACCAAGAACCTATTTTCCAATACATCATATCCACTACCTTGTTCAATGGAGAGCTTTCCTATTTTACCTCTTGGATATCCTAGCTTTTATAGGATCTTGGAGAACAATCCTTTCACCTTAAAATGGTACCTTTCACTGCAAGCCACTTATGCTCCCTTCCTTACCAACAATAAGCCCAACCTTGTCTACAACCAACCCAATCCTGTCTACAACCAACCCAAACTTGTCTATAACCAACCCAACCCTATTTAAAATCAACCTAAATTTACCTATAACTCATCAAAATCTAACTTCAACCAACCCACAAACTATCAACCTTTACCTAAACTACCACCTAATTTTGTTGCAATGATAACATACTAGATAGCTAGATTAGAGTCAAAACTTAGGCAATCTATTTCTTATATCCATGATCAATAAAACTTCACTTAAAATCAACCAAAAACATATCATCAAACATTTAATTATTATCATGCCCAACCAATAACCTATCAACGTCTATGGTCTCAATCACTCCAAACTTGTCAAAGCTTAGGCCATTTCCCCTAACCATCATATCAACCTCAACCCACCTTGCTAATGCATTCAATTTCATCACCCTTAATTGATCAACCAAACTATCAATCAAACTATCAACCCAACCAACTTTTTAACCTATCAAACCAACTAGCCTCTTAAATCCAACCAAATAAATTACAAATAGTTTCACATCCTAATGTGATAACTGAGACATTGGCACACCCTCTTCTGGCCCTTAGTAAACCTACAACTGAAGAAACTATAATAACACCAACCTTAACCAATACACTTGTTGACCAAGTAGAACCTTTACAAATTTTCTTACAAACCAAAATTAAGGAAACCAAACAATCTTTTCCACTTCCCATTTTAGTGAATCAAAGCCAACCAAAATCATCTCACACTTATGAGGTGCACATGATCAATGTTGTTATTGATAAACCTATTACTACTACTTCTTCCACCCCACTCATTAAAGTGGGGGAATCTCTTCCCATTCTTTTAGATGACCAAACAAAGGAATCAACCACTTCCTTCTTTTCACTTGACACCATGACACCTTCCTCCCCCACCACAGATTCACCTACTCTTCCTTTGGAAATCATTCTTTTAGAATAGGTCACCTTATCCACTCCATCCATGGAAGTATCATTTTCTCTAAATTTTTAACCTTCCACCAAAAACACAGATGGGGCAACCATTCCCTCTTCTCTACCCAAGGTTTTAAGCTTTGAAATCAATGATTAAGGAACTGAACCTATCTACAAGCCCTTTTCTAGACTAGTACAAAGCCTAATGTTCACTGCTCAACCCAATCTCGATAGATCCACTTTCTGGAATCATCTTGGCCTCCCCTATCAAAACAAATAAGAACCCTTAGATTCACTTGAATCCACCCTCAAACCTATCACTACCTCAACCCCATCCTTAGATAATCCATCCTCCAAAACCATAAGGGAACCATCCAACCCACTTCCATCTAATTTTTTAAAAATCCTTACACCTCTTTGACCAAACCCATCAAGAATATAAGAATACTTCCTATTCCTAGCATAGCTCACCAATATTTGAAATTGGACCTAACTCCATCAAGTCCATCAAATAAAACTTTGACTAAACCTATTAAAAGGGTGGAATCTCTTAAACCATCTTGAAATAGACCCATGACCCTTCCTCTTAAATCATCTACTTCTAAACCAACCAAGTAACCCCAACCTAACCAATCTACTAAAACCTTTACATAACCAATAACTTCTAGGGTGGAGCCTACTCCTAAGAAGGTTCCCACTCTAAAGCCCAAAACTCCATCACCCCCAACACCTTTACTTGAATCCTATTTAGCCATTTTACAAAGGTTGTTAAAAACCTCCTCCTTAACCTTACCACCTCTCAAACATTTCCAATCTGTCAAAACATTTGACCCTTCATGTCCTCAACCAAAATGGTTTAATGCCAGCTTAGTCTATGCATACCATAGGACACTTGGACATGACATAGAGAATTGCAAATCTCTCTAAGCACTCATCCACAACTTATATGAGGATAATCTATTATCAAATGAACCTCCCTTAACTAAGCCATCCCAACTTAACTGAAAAACCAAAACTACCCCATCACCCATAAATTCTATAGTAAAAACTAATTTTAGGAAGGTTCCCAAAACTAAAAACATATCACCTCCAACACCTTTACATGAATCTTATTCAACCATTTTACAAAGGTTTTTGTAAAAATCTTCCTTAATCTTACCACATATCAAACCTTTTGACTCTTCATGCCTAAAATCATCATGGTACAATGACCACCATGTGTGATCTTACCATAAGATACTTGGACATGATACAAAGAACTGCAAGGCTCTTAAAACCATTATCCACCTGCTTTATGACAAGGATAATATGTTATCAAATGAACCTCTATTGAGCCCATTACCAATACAACCATCAACCAAACCTACCCAACACTTGCCTATTCCCCATTCTCATATAAGAATGAGGAAGAACTAAAGTAACAAGCTAAACCAACACCTCCTTTTTATCCACACCTTTTGTAGGGTTACCCACTCTCAGGTCCAACAAAAAGATAAGGGTAAGGATAAAGTGTCCATTCCACGGACATACCCTTCAAACCCTCAAAATTCTAATTGAACCCAACCACAAACACCTTCACTTTGGGATTTTTTTCCCACCCATGCAAAGAGTAAATTGGGGGAGCTTTCCTTCCATAAGGATTTAACCATTTATTAACTTCAGCCATACCTTAACCATTAACTAAACTAACCCTTGGATTTTTTGCCTCAACCTATCAACCAAACCTATCCATCAACCCAACTTGAACCAAGTGGTATATCAAATTGGGGAAACCCATTTAGACACCACCTAACCTATTTGGGATTCAAATTCTCCCATCAAACCATTCAAGATTACCCTTCTCCATCAAACCTAACCAACTTTACCTCAAACCTCAGGACTTCAATATTGGAGACCTCATCCTAAAGGAAAACTAACATGTGACCAACATGGAGAAGAGTAAATAAGGCAAGTTTGTTTTCAATTAGATTGGACCCTTCATCATTACCCATAGGTATAGATTGGGATCTTATCATTTATCCTCTCTCGAAGGCAAACTAGAACCTAAGCCTCTTAATGCTTTACATCTACATATATTTTTCTATTAAGGAAGGATCAAGTTCACTCTTTTTGTCTAACTTAAGCTCATCCCTTGATTATGAGATTTTAATTTTCACCCATCTCTCTCCTTTCCTTTTGAAGACAATCAATTACAACATAGAACCATGTGATTAACCATCACAGTCATAGCCTAATCTTAAATATGGGTACCACGGCTCTACCCATAGCATGGTTCTCATGGATACTTTTCATCTCTAACAAGATAGAATACCATGGTCATTGTCTCTTAAAACCACACCATTTCACATATTATTGACCTTCTTATGTTAAAATTTTGCCTTCATAAAGGTAAACCTCTGAACCTAATTAGACTTGTCCATGTCTAAATACATTGCATTCCAAAAAAATTTGGATACTAAAACATTATTTGGGTCAATATATTAAGTATTTTAGACTGCTCCCTCAAAAGATAGTTGCCCAAAAATAAAATATAAATTATCACATGTAAGGTAGACTGCTCCTTTGAAGGACAACAATCAAGAAAATTGAAAAAAGCCAATAAGCTTAGAGCACTCCCTTGGAGGATGTCTAAGTTAACTTTGTCAAAAATAGAGAATTTTTTTTGGAAGCTTCTCGCATTGATCAACTTCCCATATACCAAAATAAAGCAAACAAACCACTATTACAACCAATTCTAAAGCTGCAATTAGCTCTCAAGCAACATCATAAGTTAGAAGTTGCAATCGACTTTCCCATATAGACTTCTCACATTGATTAGTCTACATATAGCATATGATATGGACTTGTCTATTACCATTCTTAGGCCACCTATAGAAGGGGAAAACTAATTCATATGAGGGTATCTCACATATCACCCATTACCCTTCACACCACCTATCACCCATCTTCCCTTTAGACTATCTATAAATCAAGGGATTTAGATCTTACTTGATACCCTATGATCAAGAAACCCTTTTTTATCAACTCACAACTACTCATGCATAATGTTTTAAGGGATTATATTCATTAAGTTGATCCCACTTCAGGTTTATTTTCAGCCCTTGTCAAAAAAAAAAGCATCATGCCCTATTCTTATTTTAATGTGCTTGGTTGATGTTTTCATCACAACTTTTACCATGTAGTAGTGCAACAATAATAGTAATTATTTTTATTAAGTGATATTACAACAGCCATATCCATACCAATCATAACCATAACAATAACATTAATAAGTATCTACACAACCATAAGCATGATAACATTTAACTAGCAAAATCGAACACATTTTGTACACATTTACAATAAACTGTGTAATATTTTATTTAGGGAGCGAGGAGTCATATGGAACATATAAAGTTATCAGACTATCTATGCTTCACATAAGGCCCCTACATATATTATTTTATTACCTAAGGACTAGGTTGAATGTCTAGTGACTTTGGATTTATATTCAACCATCTTTCTACTTGATTGCTCCTTGAACTAGCATCTGTAACATTCCTTGTCTTAGTAGTTGCTAAAGGGTGTACTCTATTCTCCTATTTTGAATTTATCCCCATAGGGAAAGAATCATATTTTACTTTGGGTCTTTCACCTTGCTCACCTATCACAACCATTTCATCCCTTTGCTCTAGTTATTCTACTCGCATAGGTACCACTAGTTGTTGCCTTAGTGCACATCCCCTTGGACAGTGAGGGTTCCTTTTATAGATAGGTCAATGGTCATGTTCTCTAACCTTTCATCTTACATAGTGAAATTGTTTCTTTCTTCATTTCTATAAAGGTAAGATTTTAGGCTTAGTCTCAAGCTATGGGTACCTCTCCTCTTATTGTTAATCTAATAGTACTTCCATTATTGCCATTACATGTTGCAGTATCTGGTAGATCCACATATTCACAATATTTATTATTTTAGGTCATGGGAGTTACTAATTATCTCCACCATTATTCTCATTATTTGACATATTTAACCTTGTGTAGTTCTCTAATCTCTATAACCTAAAAAAACAAATAACTCAATGATAGACATTCATCCTTATCATGATTCTTTAAATAGAATACTTGACCATTTTTCCTTGCCAACATGATTCTCCATTCCACTAATGGGGAAGGTCATATGATGTCATTTATTCCCTTAAATAGTCTTCCCACTTGAAATGGTCATGTCTACTTGCCTTTTGTGTAGATACGTACCCCTCGGTCCACCTAGCCATTTCAATAAAGTTATCACATGTCGTCATGATTTTCCTTTGTCAACCTTATCATCTGATTCACATCTGATATCTTTCCTTGCTTTTTCATCTTATAGTCCTTGTGGGCCTGTTAGTCATTTACATCATTGCCACCTTTAGCCTAGGTGACATAATTGGCTTCCAACCATGGGTTGTTGTCATGATCACGCCTTTGAAACTACCACTATTGTTGGTGGTGGCACCTCCCAAATTCTTATCATTGAAGCTTCCCCATCTGATTCAACTATATAACCAATATCTTGTACCATGTAGCTCCCTGCTACTAGGGCCTCTTCTACATGGAACCCCAAGTAATTAGTTCTAATAAATTAATATAGAGGATGCAAATATTGGCAAATTTTACCCAACATGGTTATGCAGCTCCTGAGATAGGCATACTCCACCCTCTATCACTCACCACACTACCACATTTATAACATGTGGAATCTACTATACCTTCAAAGAAAATCTTTGCAGGTTGTCACTTTGCTACTACCCATAAAACTCAACTCGTATTGATGATGAATTTTTTCCAAATTGACTATACAAATCTTGATAGAAAACCCTCTTCTAAAACTCAACTCATAATGATAATTGCTATCATTGTAATTATGCCCTCACACAATTTTAGGAGGTGAAACCTCCTTAAAAAATCACCTCTTCTTTGGATTAGCTCCATTGAATGTCATTTGTGGTGTATAACATTGTGTCCCCATTTTATTGATCCTACCTTACCCATCCATGTCTCTCTGATCATTATGGTAACTATTTACCAATCTACACCATGCACTTTCACCATCACCTTCACCAAAACCCAAAACCTTTGTTTTATAAAACCTTCTCTATTAGCCTAGACTAACCCATGTGGACCATCAAATTAGGGTAGCCAACTTGAACACCACTCACCCAACCCTTGTTAAATTGCATTAGACTGATGTCCATTGATTATATAGGTGCTGCTTGACTTTCTAAGGGTAGTTCAACCACTAACAACTAATTCCCATCCCCTTTTTCTTCTCACACATTTCTACAACTAACAATGCCCTCTTTCTTAGGGCATCTTACATCAAAGAAGCTTTGAATACTTTCTTAATCATCCTTATGTTTTAACACCATCTAATACTTCCTCTTAAGTTTTTCCCCCATTGTTAGGAGAACTACATTTTCTTGAGGTCTTTTTGGACTATGTAGGTAATGCTCACTTACTGAGGTCATCTCGACATCCTTTATTTTGTTTTCCCTTCTCACCTAAAATATTTTCCTCCACCCCTCTACCTATCTCCTCACCACCTCCCTCATTTTAGCTTTTCAATATCTTTTAACCACTTTTCCTGCTTGTCAATCTTTTTTAACATAAGGATCGACATCCTTCCTCATTAGACCCTCTTATCTCCCATAAAGCCACCACCTAATTTGATTCGTTGGTATCCTTGACACCTTTCCTTATGCATGATTCATGGTTCACTTCCCCACCCACTTTTTGTATTTTTTTCCTTCTCACTTTTTACCAACCTTGCCCTTTATCCCCTTTATCTTCTTTCACTGTCCTCATTATCTCCCCTCACCTTGGCTATTTGTTGTACCCTATTTATCACTCTCTTTTTCTCACCAATTTCACATCATACTGTGCATCTTGAAATCTTTTGGTTTCTTCTATTGCTCCACTATTTCTTTATGTATACCACTATTCTCTATCATTTTGCCACTCTTCCCACCATACCCATTTTCCATTCTTTTTGTTTTCTTTTTTTCCATCTATTCATCCATTTTGTCTTCTTTTTTTCCTCCACAAATAGTTTATCCCTAGGTATTTACCCTTTGAGAAGCCTTCCATAATTGCACCTTTTCTTCTTCTTAGTTCTTGTATTTTGACTTTTGCATTCCCCTTTTCCTCTTTCCATCTTAGTACTCACTTATCTTTTGCATCTGTGTGATTATCCTTACTTTGTATCTTTGCTTCAATTCTTTTTTTTATTCTTATCATCCTTGATCTTCATCTCATTCCTTTCATTATTTTCCACCATCCTCTCCCTTTTCTTCATTTCCTTTCATTTTTATCATCTTGAGGACATTCCTTATTCTTCCCAACCTTTTTTTTCCCTCTTATATGCCCATGATTGACTCCTTCCATCCTTCTCCACCTTCATCTTTGTATGCAACCTCATTATTTTCTTCACCTATCTCTTTATCCATCTCCTAATCCATCTTCACCTCATCACTTGTTGAATCCCTTTTATTTTCCCCCATTCAACCTTCATGTCTTCATTAGTTATACCACCTCTACGTACATATCTTTGTCTACTTCCTCATGTCCTCCATGCCCTTGCTTTAATGCCTGACATCCACAACATGCTCCCTCATTTAATAATAATAATAATAATAATAATAATAATAATAATAATAATAATTATTATTATTATTATTATTATTATTATTATTATTCACTTCGCTCCATATTCCAAAACCCCTCAGAGTCTTTCTTTAAATTCCCTCAAAACTCAATGCTCAAGGGTCAAGGGTTCAAATCTTCATCACTTCTCATTTACCCACTCCACTACTTTTCTTCCATGAATCATTGAATAATACCCTTTCATAGCTTGTTAATGACATTATTACAGAGTGTGCACAATTTCAACTTATTTAGATGGTGATGAAAGAATCCATCAGATCAACATGGCAATTTGAGTAGTGCCAGATTTTCTAAAGCTTGGTAAAGCACATTTATCCCTTTTTAAAATGGTGGAAAAAATATCACGCTTGAACCTGCTTATCCATGGATGTAAATTATTTTTGCATAGTTGAAGTAATCATCTAATTGTATCATAGGTAATCTCATCCACCGTCTCTACCAAGCCAATTAGAAAACTATTTGATACCCATATTTTCCACCCTTTAGAGCTTCCCTTTCTCCAATGTCCTTCAATCAGAACTAATTTCATGATATCAAATTGGGGAAACCATGTTAATCAACACTCCCCACCTCAAAAGAACTACATTAAGCCTGAAGTTCATTTTGAACATTATGTACATGGAACTATGTAGGCAATGTCCACTTTCTTATGGCATATGGAGTCCACTTAGCCACCCCATTCCAACCAACCAACCCACTTGCCCATGTCTACCTCAATATTGGCCATTTTTGACTTGACCTCTTCACATGTTTTGTGATGACCTTACCTTAGTCCTTTTGACTGGATCGACTATGCTTTCCATGTTGATCTTTTTATACCCCACCTCATGTGTAACTAGATAATTTGTATTGTTATACAAGAGCACTTCCTACCCTAGATACCTATGAACAACATTGACCTTGTTTAGATGACTCGATAAGCTTAATCTGATCAACTATGACTAACATTATGGATTGGTTACCCTGTCATATATCCATCTATAACCTAGCCTTATTTTTATCAACATTGGTAGATCTAGTCTCTTTACAATATTTACTATTGCGTTTAGTTGCATTTTGTGAACCCATTGGCATTTCACATGCCTAATTACCTTGTGGCACCACCTAGTGCCTCCCCACCAACTATTTATCAAACCTACACTCAACTTGGCCTTTCTTAATCAACTCTTAATTTGAGGGGGAACACATCCTCCCATACTTGGGGAACCTTTACCTTCAAATAAGTGATTCATTTTTGTTTTTCAACTTGTTAATTCAAAGCTGCAATAAAAAGGGGTAAAATGTAGAAACTAAAAAACTACACACTTATAATTTTTGATGACTAAATGACCTAAGACCCCCTAAACCTTCTTAACTCTTAACCAAACCTTATTAACCTAACTAAATCACTATTCTCCTATTCAAAAATACCATTTAAAATTACTATTCAAAAGTACTATTCACTGTGGGACCTACATCACTATTCATGGTGACATGTCAAGTGACATGGAAAGTGATATGGCATGTGACATGGAAGGTGATATGGTAAGTGATATGGATTATAAGTGAGGTGGCTTGATGTGGGACATCATATGCCACGTGGGACCCTTTCCAAAGGTGCTTAATGACCTCATTTAAGCATCACAAGGGCCTCCCTTAAAATATGGCAAATTTTCCCTTAAGAGGCCATCATTTAGCATGTGTTTTTCCTTCACACATGAAAGTGGCCTTAAAAATGAGATACCTACCTCTTTAGTGCTTTTGGAAAGATAAAAGGCGCCCATTTTTGACTTTTTAACCCAAATGGGAGACTCACCAACCCAAATGGGAATCCCCACCAACCTCATCTTTAACTCATTCATGCACCACATGAAAAACGGTGCCACATTTTATGTGTCATCTCTTTAAGTTCTTGGATGAAGACAAGAAAGGGTGGTGAAAAGTCTTTAGCCTCATTTAGACCTATGTGCATGATTACCATTCAAAATTAGGCTCATGTGTAAGGTGGGAGACTCACCAACCCAAATGGGAATCCACACCAACCTCATCTTTGACACATTCATGCACCACATGGGAAATGGTTCCATACTTCTACTATTCCCTCTTTTGGCATGGTTCTTGACAATAAATGCTATAAATACCCCCTTTCCTTCACCCAAGGTGAAGTTGGAAGTTAGTCTTTGGTTATTAACATCTTGTTACAGGGCTTTGAATGAGGTCATCATTTTGGAGGTCATCCACATCTTGGAGGAAAATAATTTAATGTAATGAATCTTTTTTGAAATTATCTCAAGACATCTTCAACAACAACAACATTATTTTTCAAGATTAGAAGGTAACATTTGATTTTGTTTCTTCAATTTCATTTTATCATCTCCTTGGATTTTTAATCTCTTCATCTCCACTTATCCATTTTATCCCTTTGTCATTTCATTATCACAATCCATTTTCTCCCTTGCCATCTTTTATCCATTCACACCTTTGCCACTTTTACCCTCCTTATCCTCTTCCCCCTTTGCCATCATAACTACTTACCTTTTTCCTCATCAACCATTCACCGATTTATCCCATTCGAACCTTTACATTTTTATTATCTTAACCATTTATAAACCAACTAAACCATCTTTCTTTAATCTCTTGTTAAATTTATAAACCAAAACCATAGCCTTGTCTTGACTAGTTTTTAGTATTATTAGTTCTATTTGGTCATTGTTTTAAAAGCACTTAACTTTCTTGTCTTTATTTATTTATTTGATGTTATTTAATCATATTTAATTTTATTTATTTTTTTATTTTAAATTAAAATATCTTTCCTTTTTATTCACAAAATTAAGTGTTAATAGCAAGTGGATTGACAACTTCTTAGAAAGATTTCACTTTTAGGATCTAGCTCATGTTAGGCGATCCACCCAACTATTTGTCTAATCAACAAGTTTTGTGGCAGTGATTTCTTATTTCAGGTCATTTTTGCCTAGTGAAAGAAGATTTCTTACAAATTCTGGATTCAACATGCATGAAATCAATAGGTATTCTTCTACACACCTTTCTTAACTAGTTTCTTCTTTTCACACTTAAAAAAATGCAAAAATTAGACATAAACATTTTGGCACGTCCGGTGGGACCCTTGAGTTTTTTTTTGAGTCATAGATGTTTTAGGACATTTATTTTCATTATTAAAATATCATTTAGTTTCACATATCATTTTTAAATTTAAACATTCCTTTTTTTCTTCTAAAAACGTAAAGTTTAGTCTCTTTTTCTTTCTAAAAATAAAAAAAATAAAAAAATGAAATTATCACTATTTTTTTCGTTGCATTTATAAAATCAAAAAGCTCATTCATCTTAGGATTAGGATTATATTTTCATGTTGCATTTAGGAACATTTTAGTTGTTTTTGTTTTCATTAAAAAGAAATTAAATAATTTCCTTTTTGTTAAAATTAACTACATCCTTTGTTTGCTTGTGTTGGTTAGCTCACATAGTTTAATTAATTAAGCACATTAACCATATCATCAAAAACGTTACATAAAATAAATAACTTTCACAACTAAACATCAAACGTGCTTGAAGTAAGGCTCAACAAGGATTTCACCACATTGCAGATCACCTTACCCCTCCTAGTTATCATGCTTAGATTTGAGTCGACAATGATTAGGTCCACAAGTATCAAAAAATACAAAAAAATCAAAGACATCAGATGTGGATTGGATGACAAGGGTGATAAATGGAAATCATGATGGCGTGCCAAAATGTTTCTATCTAATTTCTATGTTTTCTTAAGTGTGAAAAGAAGAAACTAGTTAAGAAAGGTGTGTAGAAATACCCCTATTGAATGCACATGTGTTGAATCTAGACTTTATGAGAAATCATATTTGTTTAGGGAAGAATTATATGAAATAATAAAACACTACCAAAAAACTTTTTCATTAGATAAGTAGTTGGGTGGATTGCTTAGTGTGAGCTAGATCCTAGAGGTGAAAGCTTTGTAGGAGGCTATCAATCCACTTGATTTTAACACTTAAGTTTGTGAATAAAAAAGAAAGATACTTGTATTTAAAAGAAAAAATAATTGAAATAAAATAAAAGTAAATAACTAAATTAAAACAATAAAGTTAAATGCTTTTAAAGCAATGACTAAATAAAACAACTACTACTGAAAATTAATCAAAGCAATGTTATGGTTTTGATTTTGAAATTTAACAAGGGATTAAAGAAAGGTGGTTTGGTTGGTTGATAAATAGTTAAAATAATAAAAAGGTCAAGATTAAAATGGGATAAATGGGTGAATGGTTGATAAGGTAAGAAGGTAAGTAGTTAAGATGGAAAAAGGGGAAGAGGATAAAGAGGGTAAATGTGGTAAAGGTGTGAATGGATAAAAGATGGCAAGGGAGCAAATGGATTGAGATAATAAAATGACAAAGGGAGAAAACGGATAAGTGGGGATGAAGAGATTAAAAAACCAAAGGGATGCTAAAATGAAATTGAAGAAACAAAATCAAATGTTACCTTGCAAGCTTGAAGAAGAATGTTGTTGTTTGTTGATGATGTTGTTGAAGATGTCTTGAGGCAATTTTGGTAGAGCTTCATTGCTTTGAATTCTTTTCCACCAAGATGTGGATGACCTCCAAAATTATGACCTCCTTTAAATACCTGAAATAATATCTTAATAACCAAATACTAACTTCCAACTTAACCTTGGGTGAAGGAGATGGAGGTATTTATAGTATTTGTTGTCAAAAACCATGCCAAAAGAGGGAATAGTAGAAGTATGGCACCATTTCCATGTGGTGCATGAATGAGTCAAAGATTGGGTTGGTGGGGATTCCTATTTAGTTTGGTGAGTCTCCCACTTTGCACATGAGTCCAATTTTAAATGGGAATCATGCACATGGGTATAAATAAGGCTTAAGACTTTTCACCACCCTTTCTTGTCTTCATCCAAGCATTTAAAGAGATGGAACACAAAATGTGGTGCCCTTTTCCATGTGGTGCATGAATGAGTCAAAGATAAGGCTAGTGGGGATTCCCATTTAGGTTGGTGAGTCTACCATTTGGGTTAAAAAGTTAAAAATGGGTGCCCTTTATCTTTCCCAAAGTATTAAAGAGGGAGGTATCTCATTTTGAAGGTCACTTTCATATGTGAAGGTAAAATACATGTTGAATGATGGCCCCTTAAGGGGAAATTCACCATATTTCAAGGGTGGGCCTTATGATACTTAAATGAGGTCATTAATAACCTTAGGAAAGGGTATCAAGTGGGGTGCGATGTCTCATATCAAGCCACCTCATTTCTAATCCATGTCACTTGCCATATCACCTTCTATGTCACTTGTCATGTTATCATGAATAGTGATAGTGGGTCCTATAGTGAATAATGATATAGAATAGTACTTTCAAATATTCTTTTTGAATAAGATAATAGTGATTTGGTTAGGTTAAGATGGGTTAGTTAAGGGTTAATAAGGTTTAGGGGGTCTTTAGGGGGTCATGGGGTATTTAGTCACCAAAATCTATAAGTGTGCAGTTTTCTAGTGTCTACACACTCCTTATTCATCCCTCATCAAACCTAATAAATCCATCATTAAAATTCATCATCCCTCATAATCTTCAATCACTCCCTCATCATCCCTAATCGCTCCCTCATATAACCTCACTATCTTTCATCATCCCTAATCACTGCTTCATCATCCTTAATCATCCTTTATCACTTTCTCCTCATACCTCTTCATCTATACTTAACCCTTATTAACCCTTATCATCCATCATCACTCCCTCATCATCCTTAATCACTACCTCATTAACCCTCACCATCCCTCAACATCTGTAATCATTGATTCATTATCCCTAATCACTCCTTCCTCATTCCTCATCATCCCTAATCACTCTCTCATTGACCCTCACCATCTGTCATCATCCCTAACCACTCTCTCAACATCCCTAATCACTCCATCATTGACCTTCACCATTTCTCATCATCCCTAATGATTCCCTCATCATCCCTACTCACTCCCTCCTCATCCTTACTCACTTCCTCCAATACTTTGAGGGTAGGTATAGTAGTTTCCTGCTTAAATTTTATTGGCTTCTATTCTAATTCAATTTTTTACTCACTCAAATAAGACCCAAATAAAATATTCTTTCACTCATCCTCTTTCAATAAAATAAGGACTTTAGATATGTATTATAATTATGTTATTGGATTTGAAGATATATATGGCAATCCACTCCTAGACTATTGAGAGAGTGTTTATCTTGAGTCTTGAGATAGAATAAATAGGTAGAAAAATTAGTAAAAGGTGGGATGACATTATATAAATTACATAGATAGATCAAGATTTATAAATCTAATGATATCAATCCTAGAGTTGAGAATCCAAATTTATATCTATATAGACAAGGGAGACTAGAGACTAGTTGAGAATTCTAATCCCAACACCATAGTTGAATTCTTATTTTCTCTATATGTCATTGAGAGTGTGTCCATAGTAGACCAAATTTCTAGATAGATATCTAGGTGGTCACCAATTTAGTAGAGTGTGTTCCAATTTGGTAGTTGGTATACCCAACCTAATATATGAAAGTAATATGCCTTAATCTAGTGTATCAAGGAGGGGATACTTATAACTATCAATGGAAATTTTATCTATATTGATCTTGAGTATGATCTACTTAAATACTTGATCCATATCTTGATATTGAATATGTCCTACCTAAATTATTGTACTTGAGTGTGCCCTACCTACATGAGTATGCCCTACCTACCTTCTTGTACTTGAGTATTCCCTACATAATTATCATTATTACTCTACCTACTTGAGTATGCCCTACCTGTTAAAAAATATATGCCATATTTTGATATTGAATAACCATATCTAATCATATTTTTATATATATTACCCAACCATATATTTAATATTGATACCTAATTGAATACCCAATTGAATTCCCAAGCCATATTCAAAAGTGAGGGGAAATTTGTGACTAGGGATAATTGGGAACAAGCATAAAGCCACAACACCCAACATAAAGGTATTAGAGGGAGTGATTAGGGATAAGGATGAATGAATAAGTAGTTATTAAGGATGATGAGGGATGATGAGGGTCAATGAGGGAGTGATTAGTGATGAGGAGGGATGAGGAGTGAATGATGAGGGAGTGACTAGGGATGTTGAGGGTTGATTTGGGAGTGATAAGGGATAATGAGGGCTAATAAGGGACTATAAGGATGATGAGTGATAATGAAAAATTATTATGTTGTATCTATATATAGGGGTGATATCTATTATCTAGGTGACCTTCTCTACACCATGTGTGAAGATTGATTTATTACATTCCTTCTTATTGAATGGGAAGTAAAAGACATGATTTAGATTGGGGCATTGACCATGACATATCTTGAAAGGAGAGGGAACATTCAAACCTATATAGATAAAAGAGTGAGTAGGGATGGTTAGGAAAAAACAAAAATCTATATACACATAATATTTTTCAATTTTATTAATTATTGACACTTTGTATCTTGTAGGAACCCATTGAGTCTCAATCTCTCTAAGTACATGCCTTGAGGGGTGCATTAGGAAAGGGGTGGGAAGACCATTGGTGCTTCATAATATTTTTGTCTCTTTTTCCACTTCCATCTACACACTTATATTATAAAACCATTTAACCTAAGCTTATTCTTCTCTATTATAACCATTACAAACATTTGTCACATATTTATCTTCATTTTTCTTGCCTTGACCCCCTTTCACCAGTTGACTTTACTAGGTTGACTAGGTTAACCCTGTATATTTTTTAGCATCTGATTACTGTATAGGGTTGATTAGGTTGACCCTATAATATTTTGGGGTATTTTTCACTTTGGAAGTTGTTATCCTTTCGTCTGACCTAGCTCGAGACCTAGTGATTTATCTCTCAAAAACATATAGGGTCGATTGGGTTGACCCTGTACAACTGATATGTTTGGAATAATTTAGGGCAATATCTATCCATATATATAAGTTCATTTCAAACCATTTGAGAATAGAGAAGTGAATATGAATAAGTGTCAATGGGCATATACTTATTGATAATTTTAATTGAGGAATAAAGCTTACAGTTCCATACTTTCTTTGAAGATACATATCTTATCTTAAGGAGAAGTCTTTTATATGCATAGATAGGTTGTGTAGCCTAGAGCTGATTTGTCTTTGTTATCCTTACATAACACAAAAATATCTTGGAAATAACCTTGGCTAAGGGAGACATTGAGACTCAATGGGTTTGTCTTCAAAGGTAAGAATTCCCAACTTTATTTCTCCTTTATAAGAGTAGATAGATAATACATTTGTTCTTCTCTTTCATACATTAGGATTCCATATACATTGACATGATTATATGTCTTCTATGCATGTTTAGTTTAGTTTTTTAATTTCTAACCCCCACTTTGTGCCACAAGCTTTGGTGACCACTAGATTAGATTTAATTTATTTTTATTATAATAAGTGAAATATTAAAACCTAAAACCCCCTTAGGGTTATTGTGTGATTATGTTAGTTTGGAGGCTTTGGAACCCTCCTTAGCATAGTGTATTATGATAATTTATCCCCTAATTGGGTCTAGTAGATCCCTATATTGGTCATGCTCCCACTTAAAAACTGTATTCCCGATCAGAAGTGTAGGTATGCTCTATCTTCTCCAAGCCACAATTGATTTATAGACATGATGCATTTATGATTGTATACATTCTGGTGAACCCGATGTGAAATAACCCTTGCAAAATTTGTTCACTTATTTTTTATTATTTTTATCATTATTTTTATAATATATTTTCCATACTTTTATTACACTTTCACTTATTGCTTTCAAAATTACTTGCAATTTTTTTCCTATTTCTAGTAATGGGTTAACACTACCGACCCTGTATATTTTTTTAGCCTATAGGGTCAACACTTCCAACCCCGTACATTTTTTTTAGACTACTAGGTTGACACTATCAACCTTGTACTTTTTTTTAGCTTAATGGGTCAACCTTTCTGACTCTGTACATTTTTTAAGCCTACTGGGTCAACCCTATTGACCTTGTACATGTTTTCAACCTACTATGTTGACCCTATCGACCCTGTACAGTTTTTAACATCTATTTTTTGTTCCCCCTATTAACTAATTTTTTCCATATTTTTACATTTAGCCTTCTGATGTCCACTTTTGCCTAGAATCATGAAGCCTCTTAGCAAATTATTTCTTGATAGTATCAACCCATTCTGAATATACATGGGTTGTTCTCTCATACCCCACCTTTCCAACATAGAAGATAAATCTTTATGATGCATATATTCATTAAAATATTCTCAATATCAATCTATCCCATACTGTATAGTTGATCCAAAGAATCTTATTAGACAATCCCAAACCATGACAATCATATACCTTATACCACTTTTACACCTAAACCTAGAATTCATAAACTCATCAACCCATCTACATCAAATATTTGAACCTCACATTATGTTCCACCTCTTACAACTAATCTTTACAATCCTCTTGTTACAACCATAATAAAATCACTGAGCCTTATCAATTCCCAAAGTAACATGGTCAAAACCACTCAAATTGATAATCGAGATAGTTCCCAATTATTCAAAAACCTTGATGATAATACTATTTACACTCCTCACAAGAATGGTGGATTTACCAAGATTCCTTTGTCCTCAACCACACTTAATACAATTAACACCAGTGTTGAGAATCCTCCACCAAACAATCCCCCTCATACAAACACCAACCCACATATTGATACAACTCAACTTCTTGCACAAGTCATACAACAAATGAACATCATGTAAACAACCAATCAATCTTAAATGATGAATATGCAACAAATTTTATTAAACTTGACTAGTTAACCACCTCAAGTTATCATGTCTCAACCAAATACAAATTTTGTCCCTCCTCCTTTTAGAGAGGCCAATGAGAATATCATCCCTTAAACTCAAATGAATAACAAAATTCTCCAACATCTTCCAAATGAACCTTTAGCCCCATTAATTACATCCATATATATTGGAAATATTTCTCCAACTATTACATATAATGGGACCAAGGACCCTACTATATTTCTTAAGTCCTATAAAGAATGGGTCCAAACGAACACCTTTTATACCACCAATATCTTAGCCAAATTTTTTTTGGGTGATGCACTTAAGTGGTACAAAAAAATTCTTAGACATTCCATCTCAAAAATAGAAGATTTAGTCAATGCTCTAGTGAATGAATTCAAACATGATGACCTTCCTTAAAATTACCTTAGCCATTTCATCAATGCCAAGCAACTTCCTAATAAATTTTATCATAATTTCATCAAATGATGGAAGTCTCTTTCTCAAAAAGTGGATCATAACATGAATGATGATACTCTTTTAAAACTATTTGTCACTACTCTTAAACCTCCCCTTCAATACAAAGTTCAAATCTTTTCACCTAAAACTTTAGAAGAAGCCTTAGACCAAGCAAAAAGGCAAGACTTTCTTATGACTCAATTTGAAACACATCAAACAACTATTAAAGAACCTTTCTAATCATTTTATCATAACACTGATTCATCTAAGCCTCCCCAACCTCAAAGTGGATTATCCAATTCAACCAATTTTAACCCAACCCACCCTCCCTTGAGTCTAGAATAACTTAAAAATAAATTGCCACCCTCTAAACCCATGATATTGGATCCTTATAAACCTCATTCAAAATGGTATAATCTTGATAAGTTTTATTGGTGGTATGCTACTATAGTTCATTCTCATGAGTCTTGTCATGATCTTCACCATTTTCTTATTTCTTCCTTGCTTAGTCCACATTTCAATTTTGATACTTTCACCAAATAATGTTATCAATACTATCTTCAAGCTTCTCAAATTCAATCTCAAGAACCATAATCACATCAAAATCAACTACTTCATGATCAACAACAACTATCCCATACCTATACCTCATCTAATAATTTTGTTTAAACTATAGTTGATCCTTCTTCCTACACCAATAAGTAAATGATAGCTAATATGAATTACTTTAAACATATTATTGCATCCATTGAACCTCAAGCTCTTAGGTCACATGAACCAAAAGAGTACCTAGTGCAAATGCCTACTCCAAAGAATATCATACATGTTCTTTCTTTACCTATTCATACCTCTCCTACACATCATATGTCATATTCAACATCTTTAAAATCTAACAAGCCAACACATTTACCTATCTCCAAATGCAACTACCAACCCAATGCAAACCATTTTAATAGTTAAATGTTAACTCACTCTAACTCACATGTTGGGGCATCTTACGAAGACCATCCACATGTCCCTTCAGAATTTGGGTCATCTTTCTATTCCCATCCCTACATCCACTTACCCTTTGGGGCATCTTGTGATGCCCACTCTTATTATACAATGTATAATAACAAACATGTCCAGCTTCAAGAAACCTTTTGAGACTTATAAAATTATATTTCACATGATCACATTTGATGCAAATGTTAGCATAGATATTACTTATTCTTTTCGTCTCACGTTTTTTTTTGTTTTTCTACACTTTATTTCTTTTAGTTTCACTTTACTAGCATCATTATTTTCCTTTATGTTCTTTGTTTTTATTACACATTACATTTGGAATTTTTTTTCATTTTTTGTCTTCATATATTTATTTTATTTTCATCTTTTTATGTCAATATTTACCTTAGTATCTTTATTATTATTTTTTATATTATTTAGCATTCACTCCCATGGGTTTTTCTTTTGTGAATTTTCAGTATAAGACCATGGATATGACCCAACCCTCCTCATAAAATACCACCTTTGTTACTTTTATCATGTTATTGTTTCACATTTTGATTTTTGGCACCCTTGTGGGTTTCTATTTTATGAGTTGCAGTATAATACCATCGATAGGACCTGACCCTCCTCATAGTCATTCTTTTTATAAGTAAAATATCACTGATTCTCGTTCTCAACTTTAGCTTTTGCTTCTTTTGGTAGATAGAATTTACACAACAATATATGTTAGCATGTTTTCCTCCATTTACCTCATTCTTATGATAAATAATCACACTTTTTTGTCATTGTATCATTTTTTTTCCTTTGTCACATTTTTTGTGATTTGAAGCAATTCAAATTATTCTATGTCATTCATGTTGATTTCCCCTTCCTTTCACTCCACATTAGATAAAACAAGGTCAAATTCAAGATATCACTTTTATTTCACCTAGATTTATGACTCTTAGAACCCATGATCTTTAAAGTTCTCTCTCTTAGAAACTTTGTCCTAAATATTCAAATGCAAGTCATATTTATCACCCATGTTTGGTCTTCCAAATCTATAATCCAAATCATTTGAAACAAAAGGAAATGATATTCAAAAATCAACATAAAAATCTCAAAAATCCACGTCACACCAAAATACATGATTGCAAACACATCTCCTATCTCTAATTGAAGCTCAAACTCCATAGTTTACCTTACATAGGGCTGAGGTCCATTAGGGTGTGGTAGGCCAGTAGATTGGAATAGGGGAATTCAATAAATTCTATGTTGCTACCTAATTTCTCATGCAAGTGCTCAATATTCGTAGTAGACTAAGGACTCTATAAGGGGTCCTGAGGAATGGGGAACACGTTGTGGGGAGGTAGGTCCATTTTAATTTTTATTCATATAGACTTCATGAGATGATCTATATACTTCATTTGTTGACCTAAGACTTGTGTGGCTAAGAGAAGTTATTCATAGTCCTTAAGGTTGAAAGTCCTCTTGTTTTGACAAACCTAATTTGAGTGCCTTGACTTTGTTAAAGAGTTACTCTACCTTGGTTTTTTCTTCATTCTCCCCTCTACCCATTTCATTTTCCCCCCTTAACAGAAAAATTGTGATTCCAAATTTGTTTTCCCTTCTTCTTTACTTCCTTTTTATTTACCTCTTAAAAACATGATAAAATTACTTTGTTTTAGTTTTATTTATCCTTAGATAAAAAAATCTTGGATAAAATATAGATTACACCCTTACGCCATTTATTTACCACACCATCTCATTGTCATACTAGTCATGCCATTAGGTGGTTGTGTTTTCTTCCATTGTATCTTAAAATAAGCACTAAGTTTGAGTCTTCATCCTTTAGAGCTTTTGATTTTAATTTCTCCATCATGTTCTTGTTAGAATTTTGTGGACTTCACTTATCTTACATATGACATTTTCCATTATTCATTATTTCTCTTTATGTATGCCTTCTTCATGTTTGTCTCACATCTTAAATTACATTTCATTTTCCATCTTTCGTGTTTTTCATTTTGCCTATATTACATGAGTTTACTTTTCACTTTCTCAAATATCTTTATTCAAGTTTTCTTACATTGATATTTCATTTTCATCCATGTTTTACATGCTTTCCAATGTGATTTAGTATGTTCTACATTCCTTTTTTCATTTATGTTTTACATGCTTTCCAATATGATTTACTATGTTTTGTCATCATTTTCCATTCATTTTCCATCATTTTTCATTCATTTTCCATCCTTTTTTCATTCATTTGCCTTCAATATTTTTAACCTTGAATTACCAATCCTAATTTGCCAATTTACTAAAATCTTTGTCTCTACTAACCACTATATGCATATCTCCCAAAATTTTGATTTTTAGCTATTTTTTGCACTAAGTTCTATAGGTTCACCTAATGTTCTTCACATTGGACACATTCACTTATTTTTATTTATCTACAAAACTAAGTAAAGGTATGTGTTTTTCTAATTTTATCCTTTCTTTTATCTTATTTGTTAATACTACACTTAGCATCAATGTTGTGTGTTATCATGTTCTATTCTTGAAGCACCATCCTGTATTGTACTTACGTGACACATGATGAGATTAGAGTGGGGAATATTTATATACATAATATTTTTAACTTTTATTGATTACTAACACTTTGTATCTTATAGGAACCATCAAATTTCAATCTCTCTGAGTGCATGCCTTAAGGGGTGCATCGAGAAAGGGGTGGGCAAACCATTGGTTCTTCATAAGATTATTATCTCTTTTCCTCTTTCCATCTACACACTTATCTCATAAAACCATCTACCTTAAGCTTATTCTTCTCTATTTCACCCATTCCAAACATTTGTCACATCTTTAGCCTCCTTTTTCTTGTCTTGACCCCCTTTCACCAGTTGACTATACTAGGTTGACCCTATATAGTTTTTAACCTTTGATTATTGTATAGGGTTGAATAGGTCAAACCTATACTATTTTGGGGTATTTTTCACTTTGGAACTTGTTAGCCCTTCAGCTAACCTAGTTTGAGACCTAGTTATTTCTCCTGAAAACATACAAGGTTGACTAATTCAACCTTGTATAACTGACATATTTGAAAGGATTTAGGGCAAGATCTACCTATATATATATGTTCATTTCCAACCATTTGATAATAGATAAGTGAATAAGAATAAGTGTGAATAAACATCTCCTTATTGACCATTATACTTGAGGAATAAATCTTAGGGTTCCATACTTTCTTTGGATATATGGATCTTGTCTTGTGGATAAGTCTTTTAGATGCATAGATAGGTTGTGTAGCCTAGAGCTAATTTATATTTGTTATCCTTACATACCATAAAAATATCTTGTAAATCACCTTGGCCAAGGGAGAGATTGAGGCTTGGTGGATTCATCTTCAAAGGTAAGTATTCCTAACTTTATTTCTCCTTTTTTATAATAGATAAATAATGTATTTGTGCTTCTTTTCTATGCATTAGGATTATATATACATTGACGTGATTATATGTCTTCTATACATGTTTAGTTTAGTTTATTTTTTTTCTAACCCCCACTTTGTGCCACAAGCTTTGGTGAGCACTAGATTAGATTTACTTTATTATTATTATAATAAGTGAAATATTAAAACCTAAGACCCCCTTAGGGTTATTACATGATTATATTAGTCTAGTAGCTTTGGAACCCTCCTTATCATAGTGTATTATGATAAATGATCCCATAATCAAGTCTAATAGATCCCCATATTGGTCACTCTCCTACTTAATAAATGTATTCCCAATAAAAAGTGTAGGTATGCTCTATCTTCTCCAAGCCAGGATTGATTTATAGACATGATGCATTTTTGATTGCATATAAAAACCACTATACACACCATAAAGGTTTTAAAGGAGTGGTTAGGGATAATGTAAGAGTGATTAGGGATAATGAAGGATAATGAGTGTCATCAAGGGAGTAATTAGGGATGATAAGGGATGAGGAGGTAGTAATGAGGGATGATGAGGGAGTGACTAGGGATGATGAAGGTTGATAATGGAGTTATTAAGAATAATGAGGGTCGATGAGTGAGTAATTAAGGATGATGAAAAATTATTGCATTGTATTTATATATAGGGGTAATATTTATTATCAGGGTGACCTTCTCTATCACATGTGTGATACTAATTTTTCAATTCATTCCTATTGAATGGGCACTAAAACACATGTTCATGGTTAGGAAGGAATGAAATGAATCTAAATCATGTGTTTCAATATGAATTAAATAGGAAAAAATATAATGAATCAATCTTGCACATATGGGGTAGATAAAGTTACCCAAATAATATATATTAACCTATATATAGATACAACACAAGACATTTTAATCATCGCTCATTATTCTTAATCACTCCCCCATCGACCCTCATTATCCCTAATCACTCCATCAACCCTAATCATCCCTAATCACTCTCTCATCATCCTTGATCATCCCTGATCATCTCTTATCATCCATAATCACTCCCTTAGTGACACTCATTATCCTTCATCATCCATAATAATTCTTTCCTCATCCCTTATCACTCCCTCTAATACCTTTATGGTGGGTGTAGTGTATTTTTGCTTGTGATCAATCATACCTAGTCACTGCTTTTTCTATATAGGTTAGAATTCCCCCTATCCTTTCAATATATGACTCAATCAATGTCTCCTCATCTAAAGCATGTGTTTCAGTGCCCATTCAATAGCAATGAATGGAATGAATTAGTCTTAGTCACATGGGGTAGAGAAGGTCACCCATATAATAGATATTATCCCTTATATATAGATATAGTGAAATAATTTTTCATCATCCTTAATCACTCCCTCATTGGCCCTCATTATCCCTAATCACTCCCTTATCAACCCTCATCATCCCTCGTCACTACCTCATCATCGCTCATAATCCCTAATTACTCCCTCCTCATACCTTATCATCTTTAATCACTCCATCATTGACCCTTATCATCCCCAATCATCCTTAATCACTCTTTCCTCATACTTAATCACTCCTTCCAATACCTTTATTATGGGTGTAGTGGCTTTCTATTTGTGTTCGATTGTCCATAATCACTTATTTATCTATATAGGTTAAAATATCCCATCTCCTTTCAATACATGGCTTGGGTATTAAATTAGGTATTAATTATTAAACATATGGTTAGGTAATATATATAGGGTTAGGATTACATATGAGTAATCAAGATCAAGATATATCTTGAGTATTTTATTGGGTAGGGCATACTCAAGAAACTCAATTAGGTAGGCATAATAAAGTAGGTAGGGAAAGAAGGATAGGTAGGTAGGGAATACACAAGTAGGAAAATCAAGGAGGTAGAGCATACTCAATTACAAGAAGGTAGGTAGGGAATAGTTAAGATCAATATATGTCTCAAGTATTTAGGTAGGGCATAATCAAGATAAAGATAATGATAAGATATTTAATTGGGTGGGCCATATTAAAGTAGGTAAAGTAGGTAGGGAATACTCAGGTAGGTAAAGTAAGTAGGACATACTCAATGGTATATATCTATTACATACAAAACATGATTCAAAAATTCATTTCTCATTCTAGCTATCAGGATGTAAGCTGCCCTTACCAATAATAGAAGCCAAGTAGGCAGGGAAATAATATATGTAAGATATAGATCAAGAACTAATATTCCATTGATAGATAAGAATATATTATAGATATGGAAAGTAGGTAGGACAAAAATGAAGATATATATCAGGAAGCAAGCTTCCATTGCCAATAATAAAAGTTAACTAGGTATGGAAAGAATATATGCAAGATATAAACTAGGAAGTAAGCTTCCCTTGATAGATAAAAATATATTATAGATAGGGAAAGTAGGAAGGACAAGATTGAAGTTACATATCAGGTAGAAATCTTCCATTCCCTTATTGAGTAGGACATAACTAAGTAGGTAGGGTAAGAATAAAGGTATCTATTGGAAAAAAAACTTCCCTTTATAGTTATGCCTTAAACCAAAAGCAATGCAAAGCTAAATATTGGGAAGATAAACTTCCCTTGATATATTTTCCTTACTCCCTTGATATATATCAAGAATACAATATACCCTTGATTTGATATTAGGTGAAGCAAAGCTAGATATCAAGAAGGAAAGCTTACCTTTCTTTACTCCTTAACATAAATGAATTAGGTAGGAAAAAAATTCCTTTTCCTTATAGGGTATGGAAATTTTGAGATCATGGTAGGGAATTTGGAATGGTACCCCCCATATATGTTGGCCCCTAAATTTTGACTAAGTACTATCCCATTTTGGTGCTTGGGACTAGCAAAGCATGGAAGGATCATTATCCCATTTTGGGGCAAGACAGGTATGGTGTAGAAGGACCATGGCACAAGAGGAACATGGCACATAAATGATAGGTGAAAAATCATCATGGCATAGAAATTGATATGCATGAGATGATAATGGTGTAGGAGAACCAACATAAGAGGACCTAGTCAAAAAATAATGTTACAAGGAACTCGAGAACATAGGACTCAGAATAAAAGTATAAGACTAGGAGAGCATGTGGTAAGTAGAGTGTGTAAGAAACAGAGTGCATGGGAAGTGGAAGTAGTTAGGAGAATGATTCAGATGGGGTGCTTCAACCTTATCTATCGAAGGGTTTGCATCAAACCATAAGGAATAGAAAACATGAACACTATAATATAACATAGAGAAAGGATCTAGGGGGTGTATGGGACTAAGTCTACAAGAAGAACTCATTGTAAGAGCCATGACTCTTAGTCTGTTGACAATCTATGCACCATCTATTCATGTCATTAATAACTATGACACTTGGTTAGGGATAAAAAATTATAAATACCCTTTGTAACCTATTTTAGGGGGATCCCTTGAAGAGAAATATATGATGAAACCTTATACTTTCATTCATTAAGTGTAATAGGAGATATAAGAGTTTATCAATTTATTATCTTGATTAATGGAATTCACAACAATAGATAATATATGTGATGTGTAGCAATGCTAATAACCATTTATGGAATTAGAAAGATAAAATTAGTGTACTCATGCTATCAACTAATCCCTATTTGAAACTATGAAAAGAGACATGAACACACATTTAATACTATGTAACAAAATATTTAGGAACTAGTCTTTCACTGTGTGCTTTGGGTGAGCACACGAGACCAAAATATCATGTGATAGGGCTAGTGCACTAGGTTTTTGGGATAGATTTCAATGTTGGGGCTAGAATTAGTGGTTAGAACCTGACATTTTGATTCCATTGTTGGGACCTAAAGCACTTGAAGCATAGTCATGGGAAAATGTTTGAGTGCATTATGCTGGATAATATAGAATAATGGATTACCAATGTGGAAGACACCTTTGAAGTTATATATCTTTAGCTAGGAATCTCTATATGATAGTAAGTGGAGTAGAATCTCTATAGTCCCTTATATGAAACCTTATTTTTTGAGGTCCTAGTTCTCTTATATGCTTGGATGATAGCATATGATCAAGGATGATCCAAAAATCTTGGAAGGAGGTAGCCTTAGATGCTTGAATGACAGAGGATTTTAGCATGAGTTGGAGTCTCATGGATGCAAGCAGTAAAATTTTGGTGGAGAAGAGTTCAGAACAACTACATTTTGGAGTATATTATGACCACCTATTCATGTCCTAAAGAAGCCAAATTCCAATTTCTTCAAAAGCCAAGGGGTCTCTATCTCACACTTTTTACCTTTGAAATTAAGAAATTAATTATTGACCTTGGATTGGAAACTATACCCATGGAGGGATAAATTCTTCCATTCATGAGCCACACATTTGGATGGGTAGACTAGGGGTTGATTAAAGATTGTGAGTTTAACATGGTAGCAAGTTAACAAACATTATGAAAATTGAAGTATGATGAATCTTGGTAAAGGATCATGGGAGTTAGTAGCATAGGAAAAGATCAAGAGACCTCTAGGATTGCTATGAGGAGCTGTAGGGAAGAGGACATAGATGAGGAACCCATAACTTTCAAACCATGTTATTTGCCACTTTTATCTTGTGAGAGAGAAATGAGCTAGATTTCAAGAGTCAAAGAACCAAAACTAAATCAACCAGGCTCCCCCACCATAGTGCATGTTCATTCCTTTGAGTCAAACAAAATACATATATGAAATTGGGATATACATAGTTCAGATTCAGATGCTAAACTAGTAAGGGAGATTGAAACTAGACCATTAGACACTCATTCAAATCCTACATTGTCTTTCCCTTTTCAAGGGAATTCTATGGAACAACTTGGGATGCTTGGTGGGTTTGGTCCTCAAGGCTAGAGTATAGGCCCAAATTTGGGTAGCCATCCCACTACCATGCCTCTTCTCATGAGCACTACTACTAGAGGCATTGAAGGAGGATTAGGAGGTGGAGCAGGAGGAAGTGGACCCCCTCCTTAAGGAATAGGGGTTAGATCTTCATAATAAACACAACCCACTATGGTCTACTATGAGATGACATTGAACTTACCTAAATATTGAGGGGTGGAGAATGTGGCCAAGTATGTCCACAAGTGTGAATTGATTTGGAGAGCATGAGACATCACATATTTTGAATGTAAGGCTATGCAGTTTACAACTGTGATTTTAGAGCACACACACAAGTGGTATCAAAATTTCAACCCTCAATAAATGATGGTCAATTATGGTTAGCTCAAAGTAGCCTTTCTAAAAGAATTTGACATTCTTAAGTTTGAGCAGCAAAGTATAGAAGCATTGAAGGACATAAAGCAAGGACTTACAAAGAAAGTATGTGATTATGATGCACAATTCAAAACCTTTATTTATAAATTATCATTTGAAATAAATGCTTCTCAACATGCACAATGGTTTGTGTGAGGACTATTACTACCTTTTTAATAGACCTTGTCATAATGAACCTTCACTATCCTATATAAGGCTTTAGAAGCTTCTCTCCACATTGAAGTGGTCAAAATTATTAACACCAAAAATATTACCTTTATAGAGGCACAAATAGCATCCATGGAATCACAACTTGAAAAGTTGATGGAAAGTAATGCATATGAGATATGCAGTGGTGCTTGGTGTATCGACTATAAAACTAATAGACATACACTAAGTAACTTCCCGTGTAAGAGCATCCACATGGTACTTAAACAATCATGTGAAATATGCCATGAAGAACACAATGTCTATTCTTGTCCACTTTTATAGTGGGCTACACACACTAAGGTGTATGAGTATTATAATATTTATGATGCCTACACTCATGATATTAGTGACTACTATCTGATCAATGACATTCATGAAGCTCAAGCACGTGGGACACACCAAGCCTCGATTGCTAACAATCAAGATAATGGTGGTAACCATGGATGAGGAAGAAGACATGGATGATTTATACCCAAGAATTATTACAAATGTGGGTCATTAGACAACTATTAGTAGGATTGCCCAAAATACCTAACATGTATATTTTGTAAAAATGACCACTAGCTGGAAGAGTGTCCTAATCTATATGTGACCATCACTAAGGAGTGAAATGAAAAGGGAAACAATATGATTTGAATAGATAAACCATAATGGCATGCATGCCAAACCATCCCAATATTTTAACAATTAAATATTACCACTCATAGTCAGGGATAGACTCAATCAACAACCAATCTAGTTGAGAAGGTATAATGGGAAAAACCATGAGCTAGAAAGTACCTTTATTTTTAGTAGGAAAAAGATGTCCTTCAAGATACGATGACACTTTTATGAGAGCTCCAAGGTGAGATTAAATACCTCAAAGATAAGGACATAATGTAGCATGTTACTATGTAAAGAGAAGTTGAACCTTGACTAGTGGTGCAAGATGACTTCTAGGAACTATGCAAGTGTATGTTGAATGAAGACATTATTCCTCAACTCAACATTTGGCTTAAGAGTCAAGCCTAATCATCAAATAGAATCCACCCTCACCTTAGTCAATAAAGTGAAGACCTCTATTTAAATCATGCTCAGTGTCAAGAAACTCTTAGTTCCTCTACTCCCCTAGATGATGGAGAAATATTGGTTAAAGATGACATCAATGTATGGGTAATTTAAGACATTTTAGTAGATACCAATGTGGAAGTCAATGTCCTCACTAAATATGCTTGGTGAAAAATGTCTAGTCTAGACCTGCAGCCTTCACCTCATGTCTTATTCATGGTAAATAAGACTTGAGCACACCTTATTGGGGTCTTAAAGAAAGCCATAGTCGACATAATTGGAGTTTGGTTCTAGAATTAGCTAAAGTTGAAGATTACCCATATCTACTAAGAGGGCCTTGATGTTATGAGAACCATGTAGACTTGAGATTTAAAAAATGATATATTATTTTTGAGAACACTGATCAATGCATAGTAATACCACTAGATCAGGTACAAGGACCTCCTTATATCAAGCCCATCAATGTTGATGAAGACATGCACCACTTGTATAATGTTACTACTTGAAATGATGAACAACATGATCCAACCTCAAATGGTGTTCTTTGATGGACTAATAACTAGTCTATTTTAGATACTATAAGTAATAATTGTAACTATTAGACCCATGGTGACTATGATCTCACCAAAAGGATGTGTAGCATCATCAACAAAAGAGAAAACTTCTCACACTAACTTCCTAAACATCACAAGTTTATGCAACTCATGGGCTTAGCAATGAGAGGACCATTAATAGGACCACCAATGGAAAGACTTAATAAATCCCCATGATTCCATGGACAAATGGAGGTGTATGATTTTTTCTAGTGCCTTGAATATTTCTATAACATTGAGGATGACTAGATGAAGTCATTTGATTACCTTTTTGATGGAACTACCACAAGATGGTGGCATACCCATTGAGATCACCTTCTAAATTGGGATCAAGTATGTTTTGATCTTCATCATAGATTCCACTATGACAATAAGGTAATGGGAACACTTAGTTATAATAGTGTGAAAGTACCCAAACTCACATTGAGGCTTGTGAGACAATATGGTGAACTGAGGAAACATACTTAATAGAGTACCTCTAGGTGCATGCATTCTATGGGAATTTATGCACTTGGGTGTGTGCATGGTATATTCATGAAGAGAGGCACATGGGTACTAGGTTCTGGTAGTTATTGAAGGAGAACATGACATCGACAATATCCTATTCTTCACCAAGGATGGACTTGTACCTCACTCTTCAAACCATGCATAAAGCAGTTACCAAAGACCCACCTCCCCTTGAAGATCACCTACAACATATTCATCAAGAACCTAAGGAACCTTTACTTTATTCACTAAGCCTTCCACCCATCTAGTTCCTACACCATTACTAGGTCTTAATGAAGAATGACATGAAGAAATTCATCGACGAAAGTAGAAACTTTTCTTTCAAGTAGATGAAGGTGAAGGATTTACCTCACTCAACCCTCTGACCAACCATCTATATGTTCCTACAAGTACTAGTTCATAAACATTTCAAGACACAAGTTTTCCAATGGACAACCCTTATCATGGGCCTATTCAAACTATTAAATGTAACATTAGTAAACAACATGAACCAAAAATAGTTAAAATTGGAAGCTATTAGACTGATATAGAGATTTAAAAAATATTTGAGTTGTTAAAATAATATTAGGATGTGTTTCCAATTAACTATAGTGAAATTAAGGGAGTCCACCCATCATTAGGGAAGATTCACATTAATCTAGTTGATGGTGCATGACCAGTGAAAATACAACCATACAGGATGAACCCTAATCTTTGGACACATGTTAAAGAAGAGATTGACAACATGATCTGCATCAAATTAATTACTCCCATTATTGAATGTAAGTGGGTTAGTCCCATGGTAATCAATATAAAAAAGGATGGGCATATCTATATCTATGTGGATTACCATGTGTTAAATTCATCTTATGTGACAGACCCCTTTCCAACACCTTTCATGGAGGAAATCTTAGAAGGTGTTGCTGGTTATGAAGTGTACTCTTTTATGAATGGATTTTTGGGGTACCATCAAGTTCAAATAGTCAAGGAAGACCAGTCTAAAATAACTTTTGCTATAAAATGGGGATATTTTTCCCGTACCATTATGCCTTTTGGGCTGAAAAATGCCCCAACAGTGTTTTGATGGATAGTAATTGAATCTTTTAAAGATTTCATTCAAAAATTCCTCCAAGTCTAATTAGATTATTGGATGATATATGGGTTGGTCAAGGACCATTGTGCTAATATCAAACTCATGCTTGAGCACTGTCAGGTGTTATGAATTTCTATAAATTTGAAGAAGTTCCTATTTGTGACACCTTTTGGTATACTTCTTGGTTATATTATTTGTAAGGATAGACTCTTGGTGGACCCAGTGAAGACCTCTATGATCCTTCATCTGCCAGTGCCTAAGACTCATTACGAGGTGCCTACCTTCTTGGGGCACATGGGTTATTATAGAAAGTTCATTCATATTTATGAAAAGATTGCCACACCCATAGAAGAACTTTTGAAGAATAATGAGTAGTTCATATGGCCTAAAATTGGTAAGGTAACTTTTTAAAAACTTAAAGAAAAGTTGGTTACTGCTCCTATACTACAGTTCCTTGATTGGAAAAATCCTTTTCATGTCCATGTTGATGCATCTGGTATGGTAGTTGGCATGATTCTTGCAAAACCAGGTGAGGGACACTTAGATCACCCAATTTACTTTGCCATCAGGAAGCTGACACCAGCTAAAATAAATTATACCACCATGGAGTGTGAAGCCTTGTCTATGGTCTATGATTTACAAAATTATAGGCAGTATCTTTTATCCACTCCTTTTACATTCTATATATATTATGATTCCTTGAAGTACCTTGTCAAAAAAATAACGTTTCATGGAAGAATTTGTCGTTGGATTTCCCTATTCCAAGAATTTCAATTTTTTGTAGTGGTGAAACCTGGTAGGAATAACTATGGACTCAGCTGACCACTTATCCTGGATTGAGACTGATGAACCCACACACACCATAGAGTATGATCTTCCTGACATATATCTCTTTCAAGTTACATAGGTACCTAAAGAACTAGAATATATTGTAGCATTTTTAAACACTATTTCTATGCTCGACTCTCTCACCTCATAAGATAAAATGTAACATACAGTTTTTACCACATCCTATCAGCTCATAGTAGGAGATATTTATAAAATGGATCATGATGAGGTGTTTTACCACTATGTAATGCAACATGAGTGCCCTAAGGTACTAAGATAAGTTCATGAAGGTATTGTAGGAGGACACTATGTTAGAGAGGCTACCACATACAAGGTGTTGCTAACTAGACTTTAATGGTCAACTCTATTCAAATATGCTAAGGTGTATGTTAGGCAATGTAACATCTACCAACACGTAGGTAAACATAAAAAAATAGATGTTATGACTTTACAACCCATCCCTTCTCAAGAACCATTCCAAAAATAGGCTATCAATTTTGTGGGGCCCATCACTCTAGCCAATTGATGTATGGGTTCTTGATATATCATTGCAACAACCAACTACCTCATGCATTGGGTTGAAACAACATAGACATAGGAATGTACCATAACAAATACCATATGATTTATCTGGGAGAACATTATAACATAATTTGGATGTCCCTTAGTTTCACTAGTGATTATGGAACCCACTTTTTGAATGAGATGATTCACATTTTGCTTGTTGAGTTCATGATCATGCACCATAAGATGACACCATACCACCCATAGGCTAATGGAACTACCAAAGCTTTCACAAGACAAAAATATCATGTGATAGGGCTAGTGTGCTAGGTTTTTGGGATAGATTTCAACATTGGGGCTAGAATCAGTGGTTAGAACCTGACATTTTGGTTCCATCATTGAGACCTAAAGCACTTGAAGCACAGTCATGGGAAAATGTTTGAGTGCATTATGATAGATAATATAGAATAATGGATTAACAATGTGGAAGACACCTTTGAATTTATATATCTTTAGCTAGGAATCTCTATATGATAGTGGGTGGAGCATAATCTCTATAGTCCCTTATATATGAAACCTTCTTTTTTGAGGTCCTTTTTCTCTTATATTCATGGATGATAGCATATGATCAAGGATGATCCAAAAATATTGGAAGGAGGAAGCCTTATATTCTTGAAGGATAGAGTATTTTAGTATGACTTGGAGTCTCATGGATGCAAGCAGTAAAATTTTGGTGGAGAAGAGTTCAAAATAACTACATTTTGGAGTATGTTATGACCACCTATTCATGTCTTGAAGAAGCCAAATTCCAATTTATTCAAGAGACAAGGGGTCTCTATCTCAATTTTTTTTCCTTTGAAATTAAGAAATTAATTATTGACCTTGGATTGGAAACTATACCCATGGAGGGCTAAATTATTCCATTCATGAGCCACACATTTGGATGGGGAGACTAGGGGTTGATTGAAGATTGTGAGTTTAACATGGTAGCAAGATAGAAAACATTATGAAAATAGAAGTATTATGAATCTTGGCAAAGGATCATGGGATTTATTAGCATAGGAAAAGACCAAGAGACCTCTAGTATTGTTATGAGGAGATATAGGGAAGAGGACACATATGAGGAAACAAAGTCTAAATCAACCAGGCTCCCCCACCATAGTGCATGTTCATGCCTTTGAGTCAAACACAATACATATATGAAATTGGGATATAGATATTTTAGAGTCAGATGCTGAACTAGTAAGGGAGATTGAAACTAGACCATTAGACACTCATTCAGATCCTACATTGTCTTTCCCTTTTCAAGGGAATTCTATGGCACAACTTGGGATGCCTAGTGGGTTTAGTCCTCAAGGCTAGAGTATAGGCCCAAACATGGGTAACCAACCCACTACCATTCCTTTTCTCATGAGCCTACTACTAGAGGCATTGAAGGAAGATTAGGAGGTGGAGCAGGAGGAAGTGGACCTCGTTCTCAAGGAATAGGGGTTGGATCTTCATAATAACCACAACCCACTATGGTCTACTATGAGATGACATTGAAATTACCTAAATACCAAAGTTAAACTAGACACGTAATACATGTGGGTGTGTAATTACTAAAGGCATAAAAGTCATTAAGGGTACATGGGTCATTTAAGGCACTTTAAAGAATGGTTCCTACCATATGATAGAAGTTTAAAAAGGGACATTTATTTTTCACCACATCAAAAGGGTGGGATACAATTGTCACCCAATTTAAATAAAAGCATGAGGAGGGATGTTCTATTAATGTAATAAGTTTAGTTATGGTGATAAGCATGTCAAGGATGTGATGGGAAAAAACCATTAAGTCATTAATTACATAGGGTAAAGTTTGAAATATGATGGCTATTAAAGGATTTGTATTTATGATTTGAAGTGATGGGGAAAGGGAAGGAATTAATTAGGGTAAACCCCCTAAATATCCTATAAATAGGAAGGGTAAAGTCATTTTATGATTTATAATGTGTTAATTCTCAAATTGCTAGGTGATAAGAATGAGTAACAAACTAGAGGTGAAAAATAAGTGACCACACTAGAATTAAATTATTCAATTCCTGAATGGAGTAGAGTGTTTATCTCCTTGTAATGTTAAGTAGGTTGTTACCTAGGTGAGAAGAGAAATTTTAGTTCTATATTGGTGGAAAGAAGTGTAAAATTTCACAATTATAGGTTGTAGGTCTTCCATTAACAAACCGTTAGAACTCAAAAAGTTGAAGTAAATTTGTCTACAACCACATATTCTTTTAGGAACATAGAATGACTATGTGTTAACCTTCAAAATATACGAAGGTTAATTTGGCATAATAAAAAAGTTAAGAGACTCAAAAAGCTACCAAATATACTAGAGGATGAGGAGGTGAGTGAAAAACACTAGTTTCCCATTAGAAAAGAGGCTCTAGAGGACCAAGAGTAGAGATAAGAACAAGTAAAACACACGAAAGGAGAAGTGAGATAATGAATAGAAGGATAAGTGAGAGAACATGCAGAAGAAGTGAGAGAATGTATAAAAAAATAAATGGGAAAGATGGTAAAGAAAGGGAAGTAGGCATAAACATTAGTAGCATAAAAGGCCGTAGCATCTCCACCTCCATCTCTATTGATAGAGGAGATGTAATACCAATTTTTAGTCTTGTCCATAGAGATTTGGGTCTTTAAAATATCAACTACCACCATATTTGATTAAAACCACCACCAATTAGGGAATGAATTGGAGCTCTAAAATGAATACCATGTCAAGATCATCGACATAAGAAATAAAGTGGCCTATGACTTATCCATTAAAAACTAGCTAGATGCCATAGGGATATTTTAACTCTTTGAGTTATCATATTTTGGAAAACCTAAAAATTAGTATAGTTCCTCTTTTTGTGCTTCTATGAGGACTATATCTACTTTTATAGGCACAACATGAAGATCACCCCTGAAAGGATCATTAAAGTGACATGACTATAGTGCATGGGGATGAGTGTAATCGATGACTTAGCAGACATAGAGGAGATATAAAGGATCACCATAATGCTAATGTACCAGAAGTAAGGGCATATAATACACATTAAGAACCTATAAGATCTTGCCCTCAGAGTCATGGTGCAGATCATTTCCACCAAGATTAGAGGGACTGATTATTAGAAGGAGGTAGACATGGCACACCTATATATTGCTCACCAAATATCACAAGGATTAAAGTATAACTAGGCATTGTATTTTATCCACAATACAACTAAAGATGCAGATAGGGCCCATAAGATTCCCAAGTATAGGTTCCCCTGGGGAGAAATCCTTTTATTAATGGTCTTCAATGAGATCAGAGTACCAAAGTATAGTTTGGGTGCATTAAAGTGGGTGTACCCTCCCACTCATATGTATCCCACTGAGTGCTACAAGGATTTTCTTAGATTCATGGTGTAGATCATTTACACCAAAATCAGAGGGACCGATTATTAGGAGGTAGACATGGCACACCTATGCATTGCTCACCAAGTCTCACAAGGACTAAAGTATAATTGGGCATTGTATTTTATCCACAAAACAAATAAAGATGCAGATAGGGCCCATAAGATGCCCAAGTATAGGTTCCCCTAGGGAGAAATCCTTTTATTAATGATCTTCAATGAGATCAGAGTGCCAAAGTATAGTTTGGGTGCATTAAAGTGGGTGTACCTTCCCACTCATAAGTCTCCCACTGAGTGATACAAGGATTTTACTTATCCCCAACATATCACCCCCTCATATAAGATAAAGATGAGGTATTGGTTTGAGGGGATGAAGGAAGCATTCAAGAATGAGTGATACATCCCAAAGGACTTGCCCACCCTAGCTATAGATCAAACACAATTCACTATAAAGAAACATTTTTCCCTTGCATGGATTTGTATGAATCAATCAAGAGAACTTGAATAATGGCTCAAGATACCATATACCTTCTTCTTGTAGTACTTCATAGACTCTATTAATTAGATATATGATGCACAATTGATCATTTTGTAGATAAAAAGGATTGATGTAGAGCTTCACACCCTCCAAAATTTTTGTGTATATCTAGGAAAGAAGGTCTATATGGAGAGATTAGAGAGAGACTTGACCGATATAAAGGTTAAGGATATTTTGGTTGAGGATCAAGTTCACAAGTTATTCCATATGCTACACCCTCACCAGCACCTTCAAGATGGAGACCCCAAAGAAAAACTCCCCAATCACTGTAACTAAGGAGGAAGAAGCAACCAAAACCAAACATAAGTTAAAGTGGGCATCAACCCCACAAAAAAATAAAAATATGGTAGAGGCATAACCCTCCAAACCAACATCTTCTCATCCTTCTACACCTCCACCTCTTCCTCACCCTTCACTTTCACCACCTCATCCATCTCCATCCCTTTCACACTTCACCTCCTCACACTTCTCTATCCCCTTCTCATTCTACTCCTCTGGACTCATCTATCCCTAACCCTTTATCTCCTCAGCCCACTCCCCCTCTTTTTCCACCACCTTCTCTACCTTTACTTCCACCTTCATCCCCACCTTATCTACCTCCATCTTCTTTGAAGACTACCATAGGAGCTACCCCATAATCACATCCAATACAAATACCCTAAAGGTGTAAATCCATAGCTTAGTATTGTTTTTCAAGAAGACTCCCTCCTTGATGTAAGAGAAGGCCACATCTAATGACTCCCTGATTGATGCTGAGACAAAACATAATTAGGATGATGGTGTAGAACATAGTGAGATGTCCACTAGTAGCCACTAGGAAATTGAGATTGAATGGGACCCCAATAAAGGGAAGGAACTAGACATTTCAAAAGGGCAAGAAGATGTAAGAATGGCAACCATTATGCATGAAAATTATCAGTTTAGAGTAGAGGATAGATGAATTTATATTTGGTTACACTTCTATCCCAAGGAAGTGACTCTTAAGACCAAAAAGAAGGTGTCCTTCCTACTTGACATGTAAAATGAGAAGTGTGAGTTTGATCTTCTGCTAGACAACGTCTCCTTGGGGCTGGATGTTCCAATGCTACCAAAATCAATGAGGGATGATCCACAAAATCTCACCCCATTGATAGATAACACTACATTTTTGAAAATTGGTACAGAAATAATGCACCAAAATATTTTGTTGGATTTTGATGCATGTACAATGGAGAGGAAACATGTCAAGCTAGTGGACATGTATAATAAAGTGCTTGTACAGAAACAAGTGATCACTGAGGAAGTGGCCTCTATGAAGTAAAAGATCCAAGAGGTCATGGAGGTAAAAATAAGGGTTTTAACCCTATATAAAATAATTTTGAAGGAAGATCCAATGCTTGTAGATAATGTATGACTAGATGGGACACCATTAGAAAGAGAGAGACCCTAGTTGGACTATTGATCAATAAGTACAAAGAGCGATCCACACTAAGAGATGAGGGGAGAAAAATTATTGAATAGTTCACCATAACCATTGACGTCTGCAAGTGTTCATTGGAGAGAGTTGGGGAAGTTATCCCCATTTTGGATGTCATTTTTTCATGCCTAGCATACCCAAATAATATCTTGGAGGCTCAACTTTAAGCTAAATAGGTCCTAAGGTAGCAATCAACTGATGTTTCCCTTCTAATAAAAGACCACATCAAGAGTGTAAAAGCATTTAAAGGTGTAAAAATGATGGAGGATGTTATTAATAACCATTGTTAGCATATAAATGTAAGTTTTACCACCCTCTAAAGACATGTTCGTAAGGAGGTCTCCACACTAGAAGACATTCAAAAATATGCTAGCATAGCTCTAGATGAATAGGTGAAAAAGAATAAGACTCCAACCCAACCTAAGGAGTTGAAAAAATCAAAAGATGCCATTGAAATAATAACCATTCAAGTCCTTGAAGCAATGTTCCATTGGGACAATTTGAAAAAGGAACTCGAGTAGAAGGGGACCAAATTTTTGGAAGATGTTAGCACAGTTTATTCTAGGATAGACTAAGGGCATAGTTTAGGGTGATGTTGGACCTTGAATTATGACTAAGTAATATCCCATTTTATCATGCAAGACTATCATAATGTGGAAACACCATTTCCCCATTTTGGCACAAGATCAACATGGTAAGGAAGGACTATGGTACAGGGTGAACATGGCACGTAGCTGATAGGCATAGAAGTGTCATGGCATGGAACTTATTGAGCATGAGAGAATAATAGCACATGAGAACCAATGTGAGAGGAAATAATCAAAAGAGAATGTCATGAGGAACCTAAGAACATAAGACTTGAAACAAAAGTGAAAGACTAGGGGAGCATGTGGTAAACATAGCTCATAAGATGTGGAACATGTTTAAAGCGGAATAGTTAGGAGAACTATTCACATGGGGCACTTCAACCTTATCAGTCATAGGGTTTGCACTAGCTTGTAATGAATGGAGCACATGGCCACCAGAATATAACATAAACTAAGGATCTAGGGAGTGTAGGGCCTCAAGTCTATAAGAAGAACTCATTGTAAGAGCCATGACTCTCAGTTTGTTGAGAGTTTATGCAACATATATTTATGTCATTAATAACTGTGACACTTGGTCAAAGATAAAAAATTATAAATAACCCTATTATAACCTATTGTAGGGGTATCCTTTGAATAAAAATATATGATGAAACCTTACCCTTTCGTTCATTAAGTGTAATAGGAGATATCAAATTTTATCAATTTATTGTCTTGATTAATGGAATACATAGCAATAGATAATATATGTGATGTGTAGCAATTATAATAACTATTTATGGAATTAGAAGGATAAAGTTAGTGTACTCATGATGTTAAATAATCCCTATATGAAACTATGAAAAGAGACATGAATACACATTCAATACTATGTAATAAAATCTTTGAAAATTGGTCTTTTGCTACATATTTTGGGTGAGTGTGTGAGACTAAAATATCATATGATAGGGCTAGTGCACTAGCTTGTTGGGATATACTTAAGCATCAGAACTAAAATTAGTGGTTAGAACCCAATAATTCTATTAGGTGAAGCAAATCTATATATCAAGAAGGAAAGCTTACCTTTCCTTACTCAACATAAATGAACTAGGTAGGGAAAATTTCTATTTTATTCTAGGGTATGGAAATTTTGAGATCAGGGTAGGGCATTTGGAATGGTGCCCCCCATATATTTATGGCATGGGCCCCATTCCTACACTATCATTTGATATACTATATTGGGACCAGGGCATACTTAAGAGTATGACAGGGCCCTAAATTTGGCCTTTAGGGCCCACTAGGCCATGCCTAAGCTCTAAGTATCCCCTCCTTGATACATTTGATTAAGGTATATTCCCTTCCCCTTCATAGTTCAAGTTAGGTATAAATCGAGTTGGGTTGGAAAACACACTCCATCAGTTACCAAATTGGAACACACTTTACCAGATTGATGATCACCTATGTATCTATCTTGAAATTTAGTATACTAAGAACATACTCTCAATGACATATAGAGAAAATGAGAAGTCAAATATGGGGTTATGATTGGAATTATCAACTAGTCTCCAATCACCCGTATCTATATAGATATAAATTTGGATTCTCAACTCTAATATTGGGATTCTTAGATGCCCAAATTCAAAATCTATATATGTAAGTAATACAATTGCATCCCACCCTTAATTTTATTTCTTGATTTTTTATTCTAACTCGAGGATCCATATACACACTCTCTCAATAGTCTTGATGTGAATTTCCATATAGATCTTTGAATTCCACCAAATAATTAAATGATATCTCTGAGTTCCTTATTTGAGTGAAAGAATATTTTCTTTGGGACTTATTTGAGTGAGTAAAATTTTGAATTGGAATATATGTAAATTGAGCATAAGTGGGAAGACATTGCTTCCACCATCAAGGTATTGGAGGGAGTTATTAAGGATGAGGATGGATGAGGAGAGAGTGAGTATGAATGATGTGGGATTCATTAGAAATTTTGAGGGATGGTGAGGGATAATGAGGGAGTGATTAGGGATGATGAGGGAGTTATGGTGGATGATTATGGATGATAAGGGTTAATGAGAGACTGATTAGGAATTATGATATATGAGGAAGGAGTATGAAGGATGAGAAGGGAGTGATTAGAGTTGATGATGGATAGTGAGGGTCAATAAGGGAGTGATTAGAGATGATGAGGGATGGTAAGGTTCAATGAGGGAGTAATTAAGGATGATTAGGGATAAATCAATGTGCCCTTAGAAGGGTTTAATAAGGCAATGAAGCATACACAATAATATTATGCCAAAATAGATGCATGGTAAAGATCACAGAAACTTAGGCACCAAGCATAATAATAATAATAATAATAATAATAATAATAATAATAATAATAATAATAATAATTAAAAAAAATAAAAATTAATTTGCATGATATGATTCATTACACCAATAATAGTAATGCTCATGACATGGGTCATGGCACCAAGAATAGTATATCACGTTAAATAGACACTTTAATTTTACACACATATATAACTACACATAAGAAATCATCATGGAAGAAAATCTGACTCATAAGAAATAGAGACATGACATGGTAAAAAGACTAGAGGATCCTTTATGAAGAATTTTTGAATAAGACACCAACCAAAAAATGTACAAGCATAAACATTCATGAAATTGAATAATTATAAGTACAAAATAGAACACACAATGTAATAGACATTTACAACCATACAGTGTAGATATCCATGTAACACACAAGATGTAGGTAATATATATATATATATGATGTAATAAATGTAAATGGATCTATATGATAAATCATAAAATATAAAATGTATCACCATAATATCACTATATAAAGAAGCCTCCAACGTAAGGCATACCACCAACTTGATAATGCCCCTGAGGTGTGGGAATAAAAATAGGCACATAGAATCTAAAATTATATGATCATATTAAACCTATATATATATATATATATTATCTCTCCCACTCAAATAATACTATGAGAATCACGTGTATAAACATGAACATATAAAACCTATAACATTGGTAGATGAAAATGATATTTATCCATCAATATTCTTCTTAAATTTTATGTTTTGTAAATTTTTAGACAAGTAGTTAGATCAAGTAAATAGAAAGCCAAGGAGCATATCCAAAAAAAATAAAGAGAATTTCAATCAAGAAAAAAATAAATGAATCAAAGGGGAAAAACCAAGATCAATTAATGAAATAAATCAATCAAGTCAAGGAGAGAAAATCCATATGAATGATGAAGAGTAGGATACCCAAAAAAATATAACTTTGTTCATAAATTAATGCATGATAGGATAAAAGGTCTTGATATATATGTTTTCATCATCGATAAATATACACAGGTGTTTATAATGTGATCAATAGTCAAGGTCTAAGTTCAAGTGCAATGTAACAAGAAACATAAAATAAGGGGATAGAAAACTGCCAACACAAGAGAAGTTAAGGAGCAAAACTTAAAATAAAGATGAGGAAAATTTTCAAGTAAGGAAGGAATATGAAAGGTATGACACATATAAGAAATGAATCTATATACATCAAGAAAATATATGACAATAGTGATATATCAATGAAGCACAAGAGATATCCTAGCATGACTAACCAATAATCTCATCTATAATGTGAAATCTGAGAGTAAGGGAGTTATATTAATCACTAGATGTATCAAAAAAATACTCATGAGTGCTGTAATAAATTGAATCATCATCCCAAAGGGAGATATGATGGATATTTGACTAAAATATTTTATACAACCTCTTGAAAAACACACCTATTAGTTTAGATATGCCATCATGAACTGAAGTCGATATAGGTGTTTTGATTCAATCTACTACTAGAGGTTTGAATAAATCTTAGGATGTGGATGATTAGGCACTATATGCATAAGACATGTATCAATAAATCTCATGGAGGATATATGTATATGATGCCACCAAAGGAAATGTATATGTATATATATAATAAGTGGGTCTCATATGATGTGTGGGAGTAAAGGATAAAACATTAAAGAATGAGGAAGATTAGCATAACTAACCAATAATATCATAAGGAAGTGAATCATAAAAATGGATAATACATTAATGCATATTTGATGCATGTGTAACAATATTAGAGGATGGTGTTATTACATCATTATGTTTTGAACTAATGTCTCTAACACAAGGATATGTATAACTGAATTGATTTTTTCCTTAGAGATGTACTAGAAGATGGTTGTTCCTTTTCTCATTGAAGTTGATTTTTTTACATTTTTTCTTAGGTAACCATTTGAATTTTTTTAAGATGTAACTAGATCCATATTTGGATGCTTTAAAACTTATTTTACATATATTTTATCTCTTTGGATGTTAAATGCATTGATTTCATATTTGAATGTAACATACTCATGTGTACTATCAATTGATGCATTTATTGCTTTTTACCATGTAGTTCCCAATATAACATTATAGTGAAATAACAATGACACAACATAGAATAATTTATGACATGTTCAGGGATAAACATATATAGGAAAATTAATGCATCTCAATGATACATTTCTGCCAAAAAAGGTAATATTCACATTATATTTTAATTAGCATATTTAAGTGTTATAAAGAAAGGAATGTTACATATATTGAATTCAACTTTGTCATTCATCATGATTCCTTTTATTCATTGTGATTCCTTATAAATTATAATGACAAAAGATCCTAGATGTGAATGATGAGTATCTATGGGATCATTGGGAACTATGATTGGCTTATTATCATGCTTAAGTGTCTCAGACTTAGTATTTGGGGTGGGGTTTATACTTTAGAAGATTAAACATCATGTTGTATAGTTTGATATTTATTAGTGAATGTGCTCGTAAATTACATTTTTTAATAGATATATCTAATTTAAGGTCACCATTATCAATAATATGTTGCATTTTATGTTTCAAAGCATGATACCTATTCATTGTATGACCATTGATTCATGATATTCAAAAAATAATTTTTAATGAGATGTTCTGGCAGTTATATCCAATCATTACACTCAATTGAAGGTAAGACAATCATGATATTATTAAGTAGTCTTTTTAGTAATGTAATTTTAATTTCTTGAAATTATCGTAATATGTTAAGGGAAAACTTAATATTTTTTATAGGTATTTATTATTAACTTATGGTTTGGGATTTTGTCTTGCTTTTTGCATGGCTAGAGTTAGGATTTATAAAAATAGAAGTAAAACTTAGAGCATAAGTCTCATCATAATAGATCATCCTCAAGTGACATGACATTAAGCAAATATATTTCAAAGAATCATAATCATGATAAGACACTTTATCTTTGATTACCAAATATATATATATATATATATATATATATATATATATATATATATATATATATATATATATATATATATATATATATATATATATATATATATATATATATATATATATATATATTATTTGGATTATTTTATTGATATGTTGTGTCGATGCACAAAGTTTGGGGATAAAAAGTATGACATTTACATAATTTTCAATTTTTTTTACAAAGGGTGTACGCTCGTTTTAAAAGGTCCTTCTCCCTTTTTTTAAAAAAATTTGCAAGGCTCAAGCTTGTGCCCGAGCCTCAAGGGTATATGATTTTTTCAAAGGGTGTATGCCCTTTCTAAAGGATATATGCCCTTTTCAAAGGATGTACACCCTTTATAAAGGACATACACCCTTTCTAAAATATGAACACCCTTTTCAAAGAGTGTTTTCCATTTTAAAAAGATGTACGCCCTTTGTGATTTATAAAAGGCATATGCCCTTTAAAAAGCAAAGGGTGTACGCCCTATTTAAATTATCATTTTTTTCTTGCAAACAAACCCATGACCCAACTGCATTTTTCTCCATCTGTCATTGTTTACCAATTTTAGATTGGCGTACATGCTTTAGATTTTCACCCCGCCAATGAGATTCGACAGTCAGATTGTTACAGGTCAGGTATGTTGATTTTTTGCATTTTAATTTTTTCATTTCTATTTATATTTGTTTATTAAAGTAAGGTTTTAAATTTAGGTTTGCATTAGATTTATTTTTTTAGATAGATACGAAGATTTTTATCAGAGTAACAACTAGTTACAATACCATCAATGGCCATAATTGGCCTAATATCAATGAAACGGACATAATCAGCCTCTAATACCATTATGAGATTTGAATTTGGGTGGGGCTTTTAATAACCAAGTTTTTTTACCAACTCACCCACATCTCATTGGTGATTTGCATTAGATTTATTAAATTTCCTAGAAAACCTATATTTCTATTTAAATTTAGATACACAAGTTCAATGGATCCATTGCATAAAGAAAATGTTAGATAAAAACCCAAATATATTGATTTTTCACAGGAAGAAATTCAATTGTATGAGCAATACAATTTCAAATGTCAACAATTACAAATAATCATCAATGGTTTACGTCACTCTTAAATTGGTAGTGCACACATTTCACTTGCCAATACATTAGAGTTTATTTTTAATGAAGTGGGAAATGTGACTTGACAACTTGATGCAATGTTGCATCGAAGAGAGGCCATGAAACAATTTTATTTTGACAAATTGTCATATGAAGATGTGAATAAAAAATAACAAAAGTATTAGAGGTAAAATCACTAAGAGGTGGGGGGGGGGTGAATCAGTGATGTAAGATATTTCAACTTTAATTCCAATCCTTTCAAACCCTTAATCAATTACCACAAGCATTCATATAATATACAAGTCATTCATAATAATGAATAATAGATAATGTAAGATCACACACACAACACAAGATCTATGTGGGAAACCCTCTTGGGGAATAAAACCCACTCTCAATCCTCCAAACACATGGACTACTTATCCTATAAGGTATTACAAACATGAGACTTTAGTGGAACACCCATTCCACAAGGAACACCTACCCATAGGATGATCAAGTCTTTCTAACCAAAATTGAATGAAACCCCTGTTCCACAAGGAGCACCTACCCCTAAGATGGTCAATTCCTTTTGACTAGAATTTATTGAAAATATTGTTCCACAAGGAACACCTACCCCTAGGATGGTCAAGTCCTTTTGACCTATTTATTGAGTACCCTCCTAACACCTATGATATAAATAACTCCTGAACACTGATTGCCTACCAATCTGATGGAGAAATAATGTATATCATCTCTCTTTCACCCTTCACACTTTCTCAACCTTATTTACATAATAAATGAATCTAAAACACCCTTTTGGATCACCTTAAGATTATTCACTCATCCTCAACCACAAACCTACAACAACTTTGTAATCACAATAGAGACATGACTAAAAGGTCGTACACATAGTCCTCACTCTAACCTACCTCTTTTCTCTATCTTTTGCACTCTCAGCACATGCTCTACTCACAATGTCTCTACTATTCTCTCAACTTATTTATCAAGCCTAGAAACCATCATATTTGGTTTCACCTATTATTAAGTTTGCATGAGTATCATGTTCACAACCTTCCTTGTTGGCCACAACACATTCCTTCACTCTTAATGCATCTACATGGGTCACCTTTTAGTAGTACCCTCTTTCAAATAGGCCTAAGTGTCCTTTTAGGTTTTATAGAGACCCCTTCACCTCTTTGAAACTTCTCCAAGAAAACTTATAAAAAAATAACACTTTAACAATAAATAGACCCATGACACATGATCTATATGTCCACCTTAAGTGACAACATCCATCACAACACCCTTCTGCTACAACATAATTAGCCCAAACATCATTTTGTATAAAATATCACCAAGAAAAAACACATAATAAAATTTTAAGCCTTTGATCATACAAAATCTATATTTTTCAAACCTCCATAATCCACACATATTATCCTCATGAAGTCTACAACACACTCCAATACTTAGTTCATCTTAAAACATTGAAATACCATCAAGAATAACTCAATTACCCTTCTCAAGTTACTTGCATAGCATGAACATAAATAAAAAACTTTGGAGATCAATAAATTTGATTGAAAAATATTAAAACCTTAAAATAAATATTTTTTGATACATCCGAAATTTATATACAACTTTGATTTTTACACCATGGTTAAATTCTACATATATCAAAAGTTATAGCATAAAAACTATAGACTAGTCTTCCCTCACAAATTCAAATATTTGAATTCCAATAGTCACTGAGCAACTATTAAACTTTGAACATGTTGAACTCATATTGTGCACCCTTGTAATATTAACTAAATACACACTGTTGATCTCCTTAGATCAACCAAGTCTTTATCTTGTAATGCTCATTATTAGATCTTGATCAGAACTCTCATGATTACGACACTTGGCACCCTCGCATGCCTTCTAGACACTTTACTATCAGTCCATGTGCTTGTTCCACTTGGAATTCCAATGTAATTTTTTGAATCTTTGACTTGTCCTATACCATTGATCTTTATAAGTATGAACCGCTTCTCATTATTGATCTTCTGTCAGATTATTGAGCTTGTGAAACTTGTCACCAACACATGTAACCTTTGACATGTTAACTTCATATGCACCATTAATCTCAATATGTATGATTAATCACTCAATATTGGATCTTCTAGACCAATTACCTTAGAATTCAATGTGACTAAACTTGATGGTCTCTAGCCCATCATAGTCTGTTAGAGCAATTTTGAAGCTTTATAACTTGAGCTAGAAAACACTTCAAGACTCTAAATTTCAAGGGTAGTTTCTTGGAACTATAGACAACATATCCATGTAAACCTTTTATCAAAAATGAATTTATACATACCTAAAATAAATACACAAACTTTATGGTTCATACATATTTGTATGATGTGCAATGAGGTTCTGGATTCTCTTAAGCTAGAATATGCATTTTGATCATTCCAAATGCTCATAAAACATACCAAAGCTTTGTCAAAGCATCTATGGATGCCTCACAACCTCTTATTTTTCCTTACATACCTTCACAAGTACCATACCTCTCCAAGCTATCAAATATATCACTTTTTCATTAATTCATTTGAACTACAAGTTCTCTTTGACATCAATGACAATCTAAGACATTAATGACCATGCTCAACAATCTCCTCCTTTGTCATTGATGGAAAAACACCTTGAGAAAGACTTATTAATATTTTAACATCCTCATCAAACTTCATTATGATCTTTCTCTTGCTTTGACATTAATGACAAAGGGCCTCTTAACTCAAATGCATTCAAAAACCTATCTTGCACAACTTCATGATCAACCTTATCAATATTATTCATTCAAGTACTATTTGAAAAGCTCAGTATAACTTAAATTATATCAAACATATGAAACAATTACTCCTCATTTGATATGCACCAATTTGAACTTAGACTTTTGATACCTTGACCCATCTACCTTTAGAGCACACTAGATCCCTTTACTCATGCATGAAGATCCAATAACTTGTCAAAACACATGACTTAGTTTGATCAAGTCATCATTTCAAACTTATTTGAATTCACAACTATAATAGACTTCTTCCATACTTTCACCAAGGCTAGAACATCTCACATATGCTCCCCCTTACATCATGCATAGATCTTCAAGCCACTCAAGAAAACTGAGTTAGCTCCCTCTTATCCAAACCTTATATTAATTTGTAGGCAAGGATATGAATCCCAATGTTTGTCTTAGATACTCAAATGTTGTTTTTGTTAATGGTTTGGTCATAATGTCTACAAGTTATTATTTTTTAGGCAGATATTCCAACTTAACACATTGATTTCTCACATGTTCTCTCAAGAAATGATATCTAATAGGAATGTGTTTAGTTTTTGAGTACATTACAGGATTATTTTAGATACTAATTGCATTATTATTGTCACATAATATGAGACAAGGTTCTTTTTGCGTTACCTTATAGTCTTCCAAGGTTTTCTTCATCCATATAGTTTGAGTGCAACATGAGGCAACAACTATATACCAAAATTATACATGGATGAGATACTGAGGATTGATTCTTACTTAGCCAAGATAACAAACATTTACCCAAGAATAAAACACCACCACTAGTACTCTTTCTATCATCCACACAACTAGCCCAATCTGCATCAGTGTATGTCTTTATAGTGAATTATTTATTCCTTGAATACCATAAACCATATTATATGGTGCCCTTAAGATACCTTAATATTATTTTGACTACTTTCAAGTGAAATTCTCTAGGATCAACTCGAAACTTGCCAACAATTCCTACTGCTTACATGATATCAGTTCTCAAGGTAGTGGAGTACAAAAGCCTTTGAATCATGGATCTATACAAGGTTTGATAAACCTCTGGTGATTCATCTTGCTTACTCAACTTAAAACCTATAATCATTGGTGTAATCATTGGATTACACTCCATCATCTTAAATTTCCTTAGCATATCATTGATGTATTTAGTTTGTGAGATGGATATCCCTTGATCTAGTTGGTTAATTTGTAATCCCAAAAAGAATGAAAGATCTCCCAAAATTGACATTGATGTCTCAAATTTAGTCTTCATGATATCTACAAATTATTTACTCATATTTTAATTGTTAGAACCAAATATTATGTCATCAACATAGACAAATACAAGTAATTGATGACTACCTTTAGTTTTGATGTACAAATTGCTATCCGCTAACCCTCTTTTAAAAACTTGAATCAGAAGATACTTGTTTAGTCTATCATACTAGGCTCTAGGAGCTTGTTTAAGGCCATATAAAGCCTTATTTAATTTTCACACATAGTATTGATTATTTGACATGAAGAATTTTCTAGGTAACTCAATGTACACTTATTTTAAGTTTCCATTCAAAAAGGAAAATTGCACACCCATTTGGTATACCTTAGAATTTTTGAAACTAGCATATGTCAAGAAAAGCCTAATTGATTCCATTCTTACCACTAGAGCAAACATATCATCAAAATATATCCCTTAAACCTAACCATATCCTTTAAACATTAGTCTAGATTTATTTATTGTGACCTATCTTTTTTGATTCATCTTATTTTTGAAGACCCACTTAGTGCATATCACATTCTTGGTTTTTGGTCTAAGAACCAGATCCCATGTTTCATTCTTCACTATTTGACCAAGTTATTCATCTATAGAACATGTCCAACTTTCATCTTTACTAGCTTCCAAGAAAGTTTTGGGTTCAACCTTGGATAACAAGGTTGTGTCTTGTTGATTCTAATTTATCAACCTTCTTCTCCTAGTCTGCAAACTAGCATTCACATCTCTAATAACTTGGGAAATAGGATGATCTTTCTATATTATCCTAGAAGGGGATTTAGTATCATGTCTTACTTATTCCTCTTCATCATTTGATTGATTAGGTATACTCTTATTATTTGAGATAACATTCTCAGTAGTGTCAATTATCTATAAGTTGGGCTTTTTGATGTCACTTGATTCTTCAACTCTCACATTAGAGGTTTCAATAACCTTGTGGAGTCTTTTATTGAAATATCTATAGGCATAACCTATGGATAAATACCCCAAGAATATGCCTTCATTATATTTTGAGTCAAATTTTCTAAGATTTTCTTCATTTCTCTTGATAAAACACTTGCTCCCAAATACTCTAAAGTGTTCAACATTAGTTGCCCTATTTTTCCAAAACTCATATGAAGTCTTATCACCATTTACTCTAACTTGACATCTATTTAAGATATAGATAAATGTATTGGTAGCCTCTTCCCAAAAACCATCTAAAACTTTTGAATATTGAAGCATGGTTCTAGTAATCTCTTGGATAGTTTTATTTTTCCTCTCAACTACCCCATTCTATTGGGGTGTCCTAGCAGCAGAGTATTGTTTTCTAATTCCTTATTCCTCACAAAAGTCATTAAACTCATAAGACTAAAATTTACCTCCTTTATTTGATCTTACACACTTGATTCTTGATCCTTTTTCATTTTCAACAAGAGATTTGAATGCTTTAAATTTTACAAAAGAATCTAATTTTTCTTTAAGAGAAAATATCCAAGTCATTCTAGTGAAGTCATTGTTGACCAAATTTGACTTTTAGGTCAAATTGGGGCACCCCTAGGTAAAAACATAACTTATAAATATTTTATGGGGGTATAATTTTTTTTCATGGGGTGCATTACATGTTATTTTATGTTATCTAATGCACTTCTAGCCTTAGTCATTGTTTCATTAGCTTATATGTCAATTTGGGTCATTTTATGTGTTTTTAAGGGTCATCAATGCAAGTGACATGATTAACAAGGTGCCTAGGTTTCATATTTTCATTTAAAATATAAAATAATTATAACTATCAAGGATGTAAATTACATTGAAATATTTTAGGTTGTCTAACTGAAATTACATAAACCAACTGAAAAAGGGAGAAAATGGCACTTGTATGGCTCATGGGGAAGTGTGACACATGGGAGAAGATCACGGAGGGCCTATTAACATTCCTAACACTCATACCAATGGTTTTTTTCACTTTTTAAATTCATTTTTAAGGCCAAAACGTTTTTACACCTTTCTTGGTTCCCTAGACACATAAAAGTGACTTTCACATTTTTGCTTAGTACAAAGAACTAAAGATGTTTCAAGTAAAAAAAATTTGGGATGTTATATTAAAATAATATACCTTAATTTACATATAAATATTTTGAATAATGGTGGCTTTTTATTCATGAACCATCCTCATGAAGTTGAGTGTACTTTTTTGGTAGTATTTTCATGTACCCTATAGGTTTTGCTCTATTTTGGTCAAATCCATATGAACCAATTAGTGATGTTGGATCTAAAGGATTTTTTTATTCCTTAATATATGGTTTCCATTATTAGTCTCATGTTTCATAATGTTTTGATGATAAAAATAGTCCATGATTCAAGAAGGTGTCACCATGTTCAGTCTCAGCTAAAGTTCTTGTTTGCTGAGTGTTTTTCTCCTATAGGGGTCTCATATAGCTAGGAAATGGTGTTTCATAGGTATCTAGGTCATATTACCACCTATTTCCATGTTTTTTCTTCACCATCCCATGACTTGGGTAGCTTACAAACTTGTCATTCCCCATTATCAACTCCATGCTTAACTTCAGTTGCAGTCACATGTATGGGGTTATCTATCTTGTTTTTGGAGTTGTATTCATGGTGTATCAATTTTAAAAACCATAAATATTTTAAAAAATTCCATTTATATTATTTAATAAGGTGTAAGTGTGGTCACAAGTTCATTCACCTTCCTAAAACAGTCATTTAATGCTCTCGATTACTTTATTTCATGTATATGCAAGTGATTTTTAGGTTGGAAAATGTGTATTGAAGCTGGTTTCAAGGTGTTATTGATGGAGAATATCTACTTGAAATTTTACTAAGGTATTTGAGTGGACTTGAAGATTTTCCCCTAACATATTCTTGCCCAATTCCATGCCCTGCCTATATAAAACATTCTAATACACACCCATAAGGTCTTGCTAATGTCATGCTGATGTGTGAAGAGGTGGATACATGTTCCAACTTCTTAGAAATGATAGATGTGTATTATGATATTGGATAAAATCATGTAAGGTTCATATGTATGGGTAGTTTCTTTTTTTTCACATCTAGGTCATTGTTGGTATATCAAAACATCCACCTATAGGTGGCTGAGTAGGGTACCAAAACCTTATATGAAGAAATGGAGGTAGCTTGACACTCCTTTAAATCCTTGGTATGACCAAGAAGACTTGACAATCCATATAAAGTGTAAATATGGAAATTTTAGATGTGAGACCAACTTGAAGGGATAAGGAGCTATGTTCTGGGAAGTTATCCCCAAAAGACCAAAATAGAGGTCTAAGGGGTTTTCAAAAACCTTTTTCAACATGTTTCAAAGATGTTCCAAAACATTTGGATGATTGGATTTGATTTCCTATAGTATAGAATAGGTTCATGTCAAGAATTAAGTTTATAAATTAATGGGAGATAGATGGTTGGAGGACTCAAACATTACCTAAAAAACATCAAAATGCTTTAGTAACATCTATAGGCTTGAAGATGTAAATGGTCTTTTGTCACCTCAAGGAAGCAATATTAAACAATTTCTCATGGCTAGTATGGTTTCAATTGATGAAAGGTTGCAATAATGTCTTGAAGGTAAATAAGAAAGGATTGAAACACTCTCATAACCCATATGAATACCTATAGGTACCATTCATGAGAATTGACACCTATAGGGGTAAAAGAGCATGATATGTAGTTAGTCAAGCAAGAAACACAGTCAAGAGTGGAAACTTAGTTTGACTAAGTAAGGAGTCTTAGGGGAATGTGGTAATTTTAAATGGCAATAAATTTTAAAATATATCTAAGAAGATGTTTCTGCCTTAAAATTCTCTATAAAATGAAGATAATCACCTACAGGAGTCAGTTCAAGTAGGTATCTCAGTGAAAACAAAGGAGAGCTCATTTATGAGTTAAGGTGCATGTGAATGGCTAAGAGAGTTTGAATGAAATAAAACCATAAAATTAAATTCCTCAAATACATGATGAATCCTTAAACCCTTATCATTATGAAACCCCTTTGAGACCCTAATTTCACCTACAATCAAGCTTAAGGGTAGAATACAGTTAGTTGGGTGAGTTCCAGGCAATTTGAGGGTTTTGAAGTGTAGCAGTGGTTAGGAATAAAATTAATGAGACAATAAATATCAAATGGTCCTATGGGATCCTAAAATATCCTATAAACACTACCTCAAATCCCAAATAATCCAACTCTACCTACAAGTATAGTACCAATAGTTAAACATAGTCAAACCAATGTGCTCAGTTTGAGCTAGGCAGGGGTATAAAGAATTCATAAGAGTTTGGATGGACAAGTAGGGACTGCATCAAACTAATTTTAATCATTATATCCTAATATACCCTCCATGATATGTAAATAAAGTAAATAAAGGGTCCTAAACATGCAAAACATAGTTAGTTTGAAGGAACCCTACACAGTCTGCCTATAAAAAGTTTAGTCTTGGAATTTGCCAAATTGAGAGGACAAATCACATGATCAAGAGCTCAAATTTTGTCCAGATATCCTTTGGGACTTATATAACCTCATGGAATATTAATTTTTGTTTAATGAGGTATGGGGTTCCCTCTATTTTGTATCATATAGAGGGTAATCCCCTCATACACAAACCTTGAAATTTTGGAGAGTTGGAACCAAAAGATGGACCAGAAGATAAAGAGACTCTTAAAGAAGGTTTTAAAAGCTGTAATACACCTATATAAAACATATAAACAGCTCACATAAGAAAGGAATCCAATATAATTCTCTAGACCACAAAGGTTCTAGTCAAGTTCATGAGGAATGGTAAAGCCTATTGCTAGATGAGGAAGTCATTTTCATCTCTAGTCTTGAAAATTCCTTATAAACTATTGAAGAATGTTTATGAGTTCATAATTGATATTTTTGAACTATTATAATTTAGGTAAAACTATCAAGATTCATTTTGAACTGTAGGGTACAATCAAGCCTATTAGGCAAGGTCTAAGCCTAAGGCCAAATGGTAGGTCACTTGCATTTCTAGCATAAGATGATCAATAAAATGAAGTGAAAAATTTTTATGGGGTGGATAAAAATGTGTTCAAGATATATAGATGTAGGGGAAGAATAAAATAATTCATTTTGGTCCAAAAGCAATATCAGATTTGTGTAAGCAAGTGAAAGAGCTTGATAAGGTGACTTCAAGTGTTCACATATTTCTTGGTACTTTGCATGGGAGTCAGAGAATTTTAGAGGAGATTTAGAAGAGGTATCTATCAATAAATTTGTGTTATTATTTTTAAACTCTAACATCAAACCTTTATGATGAAGCTTAAGAGGGCAAACAAGCCTAAAACCCTTGTAGAGACCCGATGGTGGAAATGGAGCTAGAGATGCATTATAATGGAATATTTTGGCTATGAAACATATTTTAATTTGTATAAGACTCAATCAAGATTCCTCTGATGATTTTTGTCTGTATGAACCTATATGGATGGAGTGAGAAATAGGCTATTTTTTATCATTTTTTATCATTTTTTATTGTGCAAGTTCTATGAAGAGTCTAAAGATGAAACCAACTTTGAGAGGAATATATAGACTTGGGATAACTCCCCATGTTCATTTTATTATTTAGAACAACTCCTAATGGTTTTAATAATAGCCTTTATTTCAACCAGTCAAAACTGGCCTAGTGGACAAGCTAGTTACAAGGGTGGAAAACTTCAAGTGAGATAAATTTAAGGTGATATTGATGCTTCTAAGGCCATGAAGGTTCTTAATAGGTGTAATCTACTCGCTCTCATGAATTTTAATTAACAAATGATGCCAATTTGGAGGCCAAGTGTGTAGGATGCATGAAATAATAGTTTTCTGGACTGTAGATGATGATGACTCAACTCCAGATGATTCCAAGTGACCAAGCTAAAAAAAATGCATGGAGAGTCATTATTGATTTCCTTAAACTTAATCAAATCATCATACTTATTATTAATTTTTTATAAATTGTTCAAATATGGTTAACTTATGAAGGCAATTTTCTAAGCTAATACTGGGAGTTTTATGCCATTTTTCATCAGTTTCATGACTTGTATGGACACTTGGTCCTCTTAACATTGCATGGTTCATTCTATAACTATTTATCATGAAGTTTTAACCCATTTTTATCTTATTTACAAGTTTCCAATTTACCTTTGGACTTCCCCTATCTTGCTCTTCTCTCAAAGGCTATAAATATTGACTCTTTTGGCTCCTTTTAGGAGCCTCCATTGGTTAATGGTGAAAACTTGGCCAAATTTTTACTTGAATGAATCTTTAAGAAATAAAAAATTGATTTTTCCTACTCACATCCTATACAATTTGGTATTATTACAATCTTGTTGGTCTTGTCTAGTAGAAGATGATCTTTTCTAGCATGTTATCCTTGATTATTCACCAAGTGTGCATAAGAGTGATTGTTACAAGTCTTTGTTAGTGTTATTTTTCAAGTGTAGAAGTTTATTAGAAGTGGTCCATGACTGAATGATCTTAATGAATCATTCATTTCCCTCCTAATTATCAAATACCTTCTTGAACCTAGCTTATGAAACACTGATATAACAATCTACCTTGTGTTGTGAGTTTTATGTAAGAGAAGATTTATTTTAATCTAAGTAGTATAAATTTAGTCAATAAGGATCACCATAATGATAATGCACCATAAATAAAGGCACATAATGCAAATTAATAACTTATAATATCCCACCCTCAGAGTCATGGTGCAAATCATTTCCACCAAGATCAGAGGGACCGATCATTGGAATGAGGTAGACATGGGACACCTATACATTGCTCACCAAATCTCACAAGGACTAAAGTGTAACTGGGCATTGTACTTTATCCAAAAAATAACTAAAAAATGTAGATAGGGCCCATAATATGCCCAAGTATAGGTTCCCCTGGGGATCAATCCTTTTATTAATAGTCTTCAATGAGATTAGAGTGCCAAGTATAGTTTGGGTGCATTAAAGTGGGTGTACCCTCCCAATCATAAGTATCCTACTAAGTGCTATAAGGATTTTAATTATCCCAAACATATCACCCCCTAATATAAGATAAGGCTGAGGTATTATTTTGAGGTGATGAAGGTAGCATTCAAGAATGAGTGATGCATCTCAAAGGACTTGCCAACCCTAGTTGTAGATCAAGCATAAGTCACTGTAAAGCAACATTTTTCCCTTGTATGGATTTGCATGAATCCATCAAGAGATATTTCAAAATGGCTCAAGCTACCATATGCCTTCTCCCTATAGTGCTTCATAGACTCTATTAATCAGATATATGATGCATAATTGATCATTTTATAGGTAAAAAGGATCGATGTAGAGATTCACACCCTCCAAAAACTTTATGTATATCCAAGAAAGAATGCCTATGTGGAGATATTAGAGAGAGACTTGATTGATGTAAAGGTTAAGGATATTTTGGTTGGGGAGCAAGTTCATAAGTTACTCAATATACTACACCCTCATCAACACCTTGAGGATGGAGACCCCAAAGAAAGAATCCCCCAAGCATTGTAACTAAGGAGGAAGAAATAACCAGAACCAAGCATAAGTTTGAGTGGGCATCAACCCCCCCAAAAAATAAAATGATGGTAGAGGCACAACCCTTCAAACCCACCTCTACCTCTATCGCACCCTTTAATTTCACCACCTCATCTATATCCATCCCCTCCTCACACTTCACCTCTTCACACTTATCCATCCCCTTCTCATTCTACTCCTTCACACTCATCTATCCTTAACCCTTTATCTCCTTAACCCACTCCCCCTCTTTTTCCACCACCTTCTCCACCTCCACTTCCACCTTCACCCCCACCTTCTCCACCTCCATCTTCCCTAAAGACTACCATAGGAACTGCCCCATAATCACATCCAATACAAACACCCTAGCAAGAGTTCCCTTAGGTGTAAATCCATAGCTCAAGATTATTTTTTGAGAAGATTACCTCCTTGATGTAAGAGAAGGCCACATATGATGACTCTTTGATTGATGCTAAGACAAAATACAATGAGGATGATGGTGTAGAAGATAGTGAGATGTCCACTAGTAGCCACTAGGAAATTGAGCTTGAATGGGACCCCAATAAAGGGAAGGAATTAGCCATTTCAAAAGGGTAAGAATATGTAATAATGGTAACCATTATGCATGAACATTATCAGTTTAGTATAGAGGATAGATGAGTTTATCTTTGGTTACACTTCCATCCCAAGAAAGTGACTCTTCAGACCAAAAAGAAGGTGTCCTTCTTACTTAACACATACAGTGAGGAGTGTGAGTTTGATCTCCTACTAGACAACATATCCTTGGGGCTAGATGCTCCAATGATACCAGAATCAATGAGGGTTGATCCACAAAATCTCACCCCATTGATAGATAGCACTACATTTTTGAAAATTGATAGGGAAATAATGTACTAGAATATTTTGTTGGATTTTGATGCATGTATAATGGAGACAAAACATGCCAATGTAGTGGAAATGTATAATAAAGTACTTTTAGAGAAACAAGCACTCGCTAAGGAAGTGGCCTCTATGAAATAAAAGATTCATGAGGTCATGGAGGTAAAAATAAGGGTTTTAACCCTATATAAAATAATTTTGAAGGAAGATCCAATTCTTGTAGATAATGTATGACTAGATGGGACACCATCAGAAAGACAAAGAGCGTAGTTGGACTGCTGCTCAATAAATAAAAAGAGTGACCCACACTAAGAGATGAGGGGAGAAAAATTATTGAATAGTTCACTGTAACCGTTGATGTTTACAAGTGTGCATTGGAGAGAGTTGGGGAAGTTATCCACATTTTGGATGTCATTTTTTCATGCTTAGCATACTCAAATAAAATCTTAGAGGCTCAGCTCTAAGCTAAAGAGGTCCTGAGCTAACAATCAACTAATGTTTCCCTTTTAATAAAAGACCACATCAAGCATGTAAAAGCATTTAAAGATGTAAAAATGATGTAGGATTTTATTAATAACCATTGTTAGCATATAAATGCAAGTTTTGCCACCCTCTAAAGACATGTTGGTAAGAAGGTCTTCGTACTAGAAGATGTCCAGAAAGATGCTAGCGTAGCTCTGGATGAATAGTGAAAAAGATTAAGACTCCAACCTAACCCGAGGAGTTGAAAGAATCAAAAGAGGCCATTGAAAGAATAACCATGTAGGTCCTCAAAGCATTGTTCAATTGGGACAATCTAAAAAGGGAACTTGAGTAGAAGGGGACCAAAATTTTGGAAGATGCTAGCATAGTTTAGTCTAGGATAGACTAAGGGAATAGTTTAAGGTGATGTTGGCCCTTGAATTATAACTAAGTATTATCCCAGTTTAGCATAAAAGACTAACACAATGTGGGAGGACCATTGTCCCATGTTGGCATAAGATCGACATGGTAAGGAAAGACTATGGTGCAAGGGAAATATGGCATGTAGTTGATCGGTGTAGAAGTGTCATGGTGTGGAACTTGTTGAGCATGAGAGGACAATAGAATAGGAAAAACTAGTGCAAGAGGACCCAATCAAAAGAGAATGCCATGAGGAATCTGAGAACATAAGACTTGGAACAAAAGTGAAAGACTAGGGGAGCATGTGGTACGCATAACTCATAAGATGTGAAGCACATGGAAAATGAAATAGTTAGGAGAACTATTCACATGGGACACTTCAAATTTATTGATCATAGGGTTTGCACTAGCCTACAAGGAATAGAACACATGGCCACTAGAATATAACATAGAGT
>JARHVA010003406.1:1072500-1142500 GCA_037957365.1 Torreya grandis | reverse complement strand
TTTGAGGTTAGCCATCTCAAATTATCTACAAAAATTCAGATTTCTCAATTTTCACAAAAAATATATTCATGAATAAATCCATTTTTATCTTCCAATTTTATACTCTTACCCCTTTATAAAATCACTTCACATTTTTTCACTATCACAATTCACTGTTCATATTTAATATATATCATATAATTTAACTTTCATATTCAAATTGTAATTGGCCCAATATAACAAAGTAAAATCCATAATGAGAAGTAACTTTTTAAAAGACCAAAACAAATCTGATTGAATATTTCAATATCAATATCTTCTTTTATCAATTTATTTCTGTCACTTATCATTTCTCATCATTATCTCATTTCCACACAACTACTATTAAAGAAAACAATAAAAATAAAAGATCAAAATTTTAACAAAACAATAATTAAACCACAGAGAGATCTAATAAGGTATTAAAAATCTAAAGATTAAAATAAAATACATACATGCTACAAGCTATAAAAATATATAAAAATAAAAAAACCACAAAAATAAATTATATACATATTACATAAGATAAATAAACTTATATAAATAATTTATAAAAGAATAAAAAAACCACATGATTGCATAAAACTAAAAAGGGAAATAAATAAAGTACTTATAAGGTTATAAATTAGAAAGAAAACCGAGATAAATAAATTTAAAAGGAAAATAAAGCATAAAGAAGTTTGAGACTTAAATCATGTATAAAAAAGAACTTATTTAGAAGTTAAAATATTTGATTCATAATTATTTAATGTGATTAATACAAATTTTTGTTGTTAATTATATATAATATATCATACAATGTTATATGAAATGTTTATTTATTTTAGATAAAGTAAAAAATCAATCCAAATATATATGATTGACTTATCTCTACACCATCAAATTATTAATATTTAAATATTTTAAAATAATTAATAAATACATAATTAATAAAATTTAACAAAATTAAATATATTTTATTGTGAAATTTTTTATTAAAAAAACATTATTGTGCCTTTATTAAATCATACCACTTAGATAGTAAACAAACATAATATAAAAATTTAATAAGAGCTCTTATATTTATATAAATTATTTCTCTAATACCTTCAAACCTTTTTAAGTCTTTCAACCTAAAAAAAAATAATTATAATTTAATTCATCACTGAATTTTAATTAATTAACTTAAATAAAATTAATTTAACTTTAATTTAAATTGTTAGACTTAAATAATAATCTTTTTAAAAAAAAATGAATTTAAAAAAAAATGAATTTAAAAAAAATTGAATACTAATAATATTCTAAATGACAATTAATAACATGAAATAACTTGGGTGGAGTTGACTAAACACACAATTCAATCGTAGTTATTTTTTAAAAATACAATATTTATGAAGCCAAACCATTCATAAAATTAGATTAAAAATACTCTAAAAGCATTTTAATATTTTGAAAGCCACTAAAAATACTTTACCATTAATGTTTCACAATGATGCAAAAAAAATAAGCCAATTTTTTGGAGGCCATAACTTTTGACCCGTAGTTTCGTTTGAGTTCTTCCACGCGTCAAAATGACTATATCAAAAAATTCAATTTTATTTTAAGGTGATCTATCTCCTTAGATTGAATTTTGATATTTTTCAGAGGCCAAACATCATCATCTTAGGGTCCAAAATTAACGTTTACTGATTTTTTAAATTATATATTTTTAGAATTGGATGTCAACTTTAGTTAAATTTCATCTCATAAGCTAATTATATTATTTAGGGTATTTTAAGAGATTTTTAGAGTTGTGTGTTCTTGCATGTGAAACTTACTATAAATAGCAGTTGTTAAAAATAAACATTTTTTTAGATTTTATTTTTTTTGAATTTTTGAATGTCAACTCTAATTTTTGAGTTGAGGCTTATTCAAGCATGGTTTGGATTTGTAATTATTTTAAAGTCATTCAATATGAATCAATTTTGAGTTATTATTTCAAATCTTGGTCTATTAGTAATTTTATTGTCTTGATAGTTTTGGGGTTCATTATCTGGTATCAGAGCAGGGTTGAATCTTGGAGGAGTAAGAGTTGGTGAGAGGATGAGGAGGTATTGCACAAGTGAATCAAACTATACAAGAGCTATAGAGACAAGTTCAATAATTAACAATGATTATCACCAATCAGACAAGAAGAGAAGGTGGTGATGAAGTCAAAGGAGATATAGATCTGTTTCTATACGAGATTTCGCTTTTCACATTCAAGAAAGGAAAAATGAGAAACTAAGAAGAAAGGACGAGGGTTTGTACGTACCCAGATTGTGGACTTGCGCACCAGATTCAGACGATAGCAGGAACTCCTCTTTGGTTGTGGAGGATGACCCCTGAAAGAGAAAGAGACTAAAACATGAAAAATGTTAGATGTCAAGAAAGTGGACTGCCAAGCAAAAGCTTGGTCCTAGAAGCGCAAAGACTTCTTGGAGGATGACAGTCCACTGTTAAAAATAGAATGTTGACAGAAATAGAAATGATAAAAGACTAAATGAAAGAAATTAAAAGTAAAAGCATACCTGATATGCAGCAGTCTGCTTTGCACATTCGCCGACGTCGGTTATGCTGCCGACATCGGTAGGGGCAATGGTCGAGGTCGGTCGGGGTAATGGTCAGGGACGAGTTTTAGGCCTGGTTTTGGTCTACAGAGTAGTCTAAGAGGTCGTTTGAGGGTCTGAAAGTCTGTTTGGGAGTCAGAGGGACTATTTGGAGGTCTGAGGGACTATTTTGGGTTCTGAGGGACTGAGAATATTGTTTGGGAATGGACTGAATGGGTGACAGAGGCAAAAAGGGGAAGACAGGGAGACAGGGATCCGAGAAGGCTTTTCAGCCTCTCAGGGAAGGACAAGGAAGGTTGTGGACAGTGGGCTGGATTAGCAGATGAAATCAAATAAGAAATGAAATAGACAACCAGACAGTACTTACCTCCTGCTTGCTAAAGGAATAATGGAGAAAACCTGTTGTTGAAGCTGTTGACGGACTTGTAAATGCCAAGAGCCTGGAGCTGTTCCTGCAGAGTACCTGTAGTTGGTGGGGTTTGTTATGCGAGAGGGAGAGAGAGAGAATTTGAATGCCAAGCGCCAAAAGAGTTCACGTTCGTGGGGGGAAGAACAGTTGTAGAAATGCAATTTTAATGTTAACTGACGCCGGTAGGACCACTAACGTCGGCCAAATAATGACCGACGTCGGCAGCAAAAGAATGGGGACAGAGGCTAAAATTAGCCTCTGTCCGTTCTTGCACGCTGCCAGGGTCAAAACGGTCATGAGAAAACGGTCGTGAGGGGCTTAAATGGCCGCGAGAGGAAGGATTAAGAGAGAATTTGGGCAATTAAAGCTAGGAAAGAGGTGGGGGCATCTAAGGAGGGGATCCAAAGTGGCATGGGTGAGGTGGAAAGGGGGCCACCAATTTAAAATATTTGATTTATTTTGATTTAAAATTGAGGGGGCTTAGGACAGGTGTTAGGAAAATAGACCAAAGGGGCCAAGGGGGAAGGGAGACCAAGGGGTAGACATGATTTTGGTGTCTACATTTTCCCCTTTTTGTCTTGTTGGTTGTTTTGGACGAACTGCAAGACAAAAATAGGAGTTGATTGCCCCAGGTGTGGGATAAGGTTGATTTCATCTTGTTGGTTATTCAAGTGAACTGCAAGACAAAAATGAAAGGAGGGTTGGTTGCCCCGATTATGGATGAGGTATTCCCCCTCAAAGCAGGAGTCAAGGGAAGGGAACTTGGAATCAGGTGCTGATTTGACAGAAAGTGGATGAAAAATGGTGAAGATGGAGTGAGAACGTTGCAATAGTCGTGATTACACATATACCACTTCACAGGATGGTCAGGTCAAATTGTCACAGGTCAAGGGTCGAGGAGTGCCAAAATTGAAATAACTGGGCCCCAGCATTAGTCGTAGCTGATCAGGTTATTCAATCTAAGCTGAAGCTCCAATGGTCATCGTGTTCCAGGTAGCCCGGGCTCAGGAAGTGCTCCTAGAAATATGAAAATGTCACAAGTAGTGGGGATCAACCAGCTTGTGATCCTATACTTGTGAGGGTCAAAAATAGTCTGTGCACAAGTTTGCTAACCAGTTGTGGGGTAGCATACATGCAAAAAAAACCAAGGCAAAGTCGTCTTGGAAGTGGTCAGGGTCGGAGGAGATAGGCATGATCTCCAAAGTGGTTGGTCGAGACGAGGCTGAGATAGATAATTGTTCGAATGAATGGGTGGATGAAAGAATGTGGCCGAGCTAACCTCAGAACACTGAGTGCTGCCTACATAGCCCCTGTGGTTAGGGCCTCAGGCCAATGTAGTTCTTCCTAAAAGGGAAGAAGAGGGTCAAAGGTGGTCGATGGTCTTAGTCGAGGTCAAGTCATGGTCAAAGGGTCAAAAGAAGGTTTGTCCATCAGGTAGATGAACAAACGAGGGTGGTTGAGCTAACCTCAGAAGATGTCATGTCATCTGAGTGCTGCCTACATAGCCCCGGTCTTAGGGCCTCAGACCGATGTAGTTCAGACGAAGAGTCAAAGCGGTCGATGATTGGTTTGGTCATGTGTTGAAATGATGAGGAGAAAAAGATGTTACAGCCTTTTCCAAATGGTGTATTCTGTAACATTGGTCGAGGCTTTTCATCCCTAGAAATTTTCCACAGTCATGATGGATGTATGCTAAAAATGAATTGAGGTCTATTTATGCTTCAGCAAGTATTGGTTTATACTTAACATAAATTGTGTCTGGTCGATAGTTTCCATGTGTATTGGTGTCCATAGAAACTAGTGTGAATAGGCTATGTGAGTGGTCTGAAAAGAGTCAGGTTGAGTTTGTTTTGACAAATGGTGTAATTGATTGTGACCAAAGTGTAAAGGAAGTGAAAGGCATATTTGCCCTTTCATTGACAAGGACCAGAATGATAGCATAGATAGGGGTTGTTAGAACCAAGAGCCCCATTCATGCATTACGCCGTTGACCATGGGTTGTGTTAGAGTGGTAATCGAATCACTTTGACATTAAAGTGAGCTCGAAGTCCCTTGAGTAGGTGTTATGATAGGTGAGGATAGGGTAACCCGTTTTAGAGTAGAGATAACCTTGCCCTTTTTTATAGGAGACCCTGAGACAAGTATAAGCCAAGTCCATGACCCTTTTTTTTTTTTTTTGGCGGACTGATCAATGTGGGAAGTCCACATAGAGATGTCATTTTGCTTTGTGGTCATTTTTGAAGCTGGTCGATGCAGGAAGCTTCTAAGAAAGTGTTGTTTGTAGCAAGATTTAGTCATAGCCATCCTTCGAGGGAGTGGTCTATATTTTTGCTTTATATATATATGAGGGCTTTGAATAGCTATCCTTCGAGGGAGAAGTCTATTAGCTACAACAATGATAGTAAATCTGTCCTTCGAGGGAGCAGTCTGCTTTTTGATTTTGTGACCTTGGATATGTTTTGACATCTCGATTTATTTTTTTGACATAAATTTGAGTCATGGACAAGACTATAGAAGTTCAAGGGCTCCCTTTTATTAGGACAAAGCATCCATACGTTATAAAAGGGTTATATGGGATTTGTTAAGGGGAATAGGGTTGAAAGGAATGAGGATTAAGAGGATGGGGATCGCTCAAGGGATGAGCTCAAGTTAAATGTCAAGAGGATGAGTACTCGTCTAACAGTAGAATGGTCGTAGATGCAAGGCATTAAGAGGCTCAAGTTTTGGCCGTCCATCGAGAGAGGACAGACGATAAGTCCCTGACCCATACTTGTGTGTGATGATGAAAGGTCCGAGCCAATTAGGGGCAAACTTGCCTCGTTTACTTCGCTCCATATTGGTCACATGCTGATTTTATTTGAGGATGAGGTCGCCGATGTTGAAATCTCGTTCTCATAGATTTTTGTCATAGGCTTGCTTGATGCAATTTTGATAGACATGGAGATGGTTGAGGGTAGCAAGACGACGTTCGTCAAGTAACTCAAGTTGAGCTAAGCGATCTTGATGAAAGTCATCGTTGGAGAGAATGTCATGTAGAGAGATGCGGAGAGACAGGATCTATACTTTGAGAGGTAGGATAGCCTCTGTTCCATATACTAGAGAGAAAGGGGTAGCACCCATAGAGGTTCAGATGCTAGTGCGGTAGGCCCACAAAGTGAAGGGAATGTGAATGTGCCAATCCCTTCCAGTGTCGTTGACCACCTTCATGAGAATTTTGGTCAAGATTTTGTTGGAAGCCTCGGCCTGCCCATTTGCTTATGGGTAGTAAGGCGAAGAGAAGCTGAGCTTGATGCCAAATGAGTCACAGAGTTTCTAGACAGTTTTGTTTTTAAATGACTTGCCGTTATCGATGATGATTTTGTGAGGAACACCGAAATGACAGATGATGTGGGTGCTAATGAAGTCAACAATCTTGTCAGATTTTGTGGAGACAAGAGGAATGGCTTCCACCCATTTAGTGAAATACTTAGTGGCGGTGATGATGGACTGATGATGAAGAGACGAGTGAGGGTTAATCTCACCGATGAGATCTAAACCCCACTGTGAAAAAGGCCAAAAATTCTGAGTGACTTATAAGGTGTGGCTAGGGAGATGAAGCAAGTTAGCATGCTGCTGACACTTGATGCAACACCGAACATAGTCACTACAGTCTTGATGAAGAGTGGGCCAAAAATAAACCAGGTGAAGGATGCGTTTGGCAACTGAGTTCCCACTGAAGTGTCCGCCACAAATCCCATCGTGGACTTGTTTAATGGCATGAGATGCTTTAGTGGAGGTTAGATAGCGAAGAAGGAGGTCGTCGAAGCCTCGCTTATAGAGAAGACCCCATAGCATGGTATAGCGAGCCGTGCGTTTGATGAAAGCCTGCCGTGCATTGCTAGAGAGATTAGGAGGGATGATAGAATGAGTCAAGTAGTCCACAAGTTGTTTATACCAAACATTCCGTGGACTAGAGTCTATGGTGTTGACATGGTTGATGTTAGTAAAAATGTATGAAGGCAACGTCACATGATGCACCATGACAAAAATTCTAGATGAAGATGACAAAGATGGGATATGCGAGGTGAGAGAAGCCGTGGTGTCCGAAAACTTGTTCATGGATTGAAGAACAATCTGCAAGAGGTAATGGTCAAAAGAGGCTAGAAGAGTGTCAGCACAGTTTTTGTACCTTTGTAAAATTTCATTTTTACAGAGGTATGAACCATTGATCTAATTGATGACAAGTTGTGAGTCGTCGAAGATGTTGATAGACTTGATGCTGAGGGAAAGGGTGGTTTGAAGTCCCAATATTAAGGCTTCGTATTCAGCCATATTATTGGTACAATCAAAGTTGAGCTTGAAATAAAGAGGCATGGGCTCACCTTCGAGTGGGATGAGAATGACTCCCGCACCCCCACTGAGTTGACATTTGGAGCCATCGAAGAACATGGTCATTTGATAGACGGTGTCGTCGGTGGAAAGCATGGTGATAGATTCATCAGGAAACTCGCACTAAGAAGGTTGATTGTCGAGAAGAGGGGTATCTGCCAGTTGGTCAGCGATGGTTTGCCCCTTGATGGATTTCTGCTAGATGAACTCGAGGTCAAACTCAACAAGCAGCATGAGCCATCGAGCCATACGTTGATTTTGATATGGCTTGGAATGCATGTATTTAAGAGGGTCAGTGTGAGTGATGACAAAGGTCTTGTGGTTGAGAAAATAATGGCAGAGCTTAGTAGCGGCAAAGACTAATGCCAAATAGAGTTTCTCGGTATGAGTATATCAAGTTTCATAGTCGACCAGTATTCGGCTGATGTAGTAAATCGCTTGCTCATGGTGATGCTCATCTCGGTGCGCAATCATGGCACCTAACAAGTGGTTGGTTGCTGAGATGTAAAGGTAGAAAGGTTGGCCATCTTTAGGTGGAATGAGGACTGGTGGAGAGACCAGATAGCATTTGAGGGCTTCAAAAGCCTCTTGGTAGTCCTTATCCCATTTAAAGCAGACGTCCTTCTTAAGGAGATGATGAAAAGGTTGGCAGCGGTCAGAAAGCTGTGAGATGAAGCGGTGAATGGACTGGAGCTTCTCTTGTAGACTGCAAAGCTGCTTGAGATTGGTCAGAGGTGGCATCTTGAGGATATCATAGATTTTAGCATGATCTATCTCGATGCCACGGAAAGAAATGATGAAACCCAGGAGCTTGCCTGAGAGGACCCCAAAGACGCATTTCTTGGGGTTAAGGTAGACATTGTATTGAAGAAGGCAAGAGAAGATGATCTTGAGGATGGTCAAATGGTCGTGACGAAGCTTGGACTTGCCGAGCAGGTCATCCACATAGTCCTCAATGATTTTGTGGAGGAGATCATGGAAAATGTAAGTCATGGCACGCTGATATGTGGCACCTATGTTCTTCAAGCCAAAAGGCATGACTCGATAGCAGAAAGTCCCCCACGGGGTGATGAAGGTAGTCTTGTGCTTATCTTTCGATGTGATCAGGATCTGGTTGTATCTTGAAAACCCATCCATGAGTGATATCATCTCATGACCGGTCATGAGATCAACAAGTTAGTCAATGTTGGGAAGAGGAAAGTCATCTTTGGGACAGGCTAGGTTGAGGTCACGATAGTCTGTGCAGATATGGATCCCCCCAGTCACCTTGGTGATAGGGACGATGTTAGAGACCCACTGCAGATAATTGATGGGTTAGATGAAAGAGACAAAAAGAAGGCATTGAAGCTCCTCTTTGACAAGGAGTGCAACACGAGGATGCATCTTTTGAAGCTTTTGCCTAATAGGCTTAGCCTCTGGTTTGGTGATGATGTTATGGGTGGTAATGTTGGGGTTGATGCCAGGCATGTCACTGTAGGTCCAGGCAAAGGCCTTGCTATGGTCTGAGAGGAACTAGGTGTAGTTTAGCTGCTCCTGAGTGTCTAAAGATTGGCTAATCTTTAAGATGTGAGGAACATCAGAAGAAGGGAGGTTGATGTCAATGGTTGATTCATTTAACATAACCTGGGTCTTAGAAGGGAGGGAGCGCTAGATGAAAGAGTCATCGGTGCCCATGTAGGAAAGAATGGCGTCATCGTCTACACAGTGGACAGTGTTGATGGTCGCCGAATCATCCTCTATCATGGAGGGATAAATGAGAGGGAGAGACCTGGACACCCCATTTAGCTAGTAGGTCAGGTGTTCCAGGTGGATGGTGTCTATACAAAAAAAAACTAAGAGGGATGGAAACCACCAACTCCGTAGGTGAAGGGGGATAAATGGGCGAGCTTGGAGGAGATTGGTCATTGGTGGGCTCGGGATAGAGATCTACAGAGGTCTGAGTGGGGTTGTGGTATCCCAGGCCATATCATTTCTTGGCATCGTCATTGTTGAGAGGCTCGATGGGCTGATGGGAGCCTTGCTCATAGCGTTCAAAACCAAAACCCTTCCATGCACACCTATAAAGGTAAGTGTGTGCAAAGGCATGGTTGCCAAGAAACAAGAAGTCTGATGTGAATGGTTGCAGTGAAGAGAGAGGATTGCCATCAGTAGGAGCTCGATTGAGCCCCCCATAGACAAGGTTGGTTCAGAGGTGAGGAGGACCATAAGGCACGACCATCTCGATCTGGTGATCGTAACTGGGGCTGTGGTGAAGGCGTCCATACTCTTGCAGAGTTTGGAACATGTCTAAGGCCAACAAGCGATATTCCCCAAGTGAAAGTCATTGGAAGATGTCTTCCATGGGGTCTTTGGTTATCGCTTGAAGAGGAGGGGTGAGGGCGACCGCCAGTTGCAAACTGGTCGAAGCTTCTATGGATGGAGGCGGCGTCGAGGTTGATGGATTGATAGGAATGAGGATGCCATTTGGTCGATAGGTTGTGTTACAAGTTTTGAAAGGTGATGGGTCAGTGGGAATGATGTGGACTTTCCCGTTGTGCTCAAATTTCACACAACGATGTAGGGTAGAGAGAACACAAGCCATGGCGTGGATCCAGGGTCGGCCCAACAACATGTTATATTGAAACTCTCCTTCGATGATATAGAAGAGCTTCGGGACTGTGCGTGGGCCAACACGAATGTGGAGGATGACAGTGCCAATGGTTGTGGCAGTGGTGTCATTGAAGGATCGCAAGATTGCATCAGTTTTGGATATGCAATTCTTGGGGAGGGCCAATTGATCGAAGGCATGGGTGGAGATGATGTTAATACTGGCACCTCTGTCAATCATAATGTGCTTAATGTGGGTTCGATCAACATAGGCAGTGATGAAGAGAGTAGCGTCCTGATCTTCTGTGTTAGATGTAGGAATTTTAGAGTCATTAAAAGTGATAGAGGCAACGGGAGATAATGAGTGGACCAGGGTAGCGAGTGGTTGGGGGTCCTTGGGTTAGACCTCCACTGCCTGTAAGGCTCGGATGAGAGCTTGACGATGCTGGGGTGAACTTTGGATAAGGTCATACAGGGTCATCTTCATGGGCGTCTGGTGAAGCTATTTTAACATGGAGTCATGGATTACCCCGAAAGAGGAAGAAGAAGAGGGTTGAGATGTGCCAAGGATAGAAATTTTAGGCTTTGGTGGTTGAGGTGGCTTGATGAAAGGATAGGTCCAAATAATGGCAGCTTTTTCTTTTGCCTTGTCCTTTTGTGACCTAGTGGTTATGTGGATGGCATTGATTTTGAAGATAGGGGTGAAGGAGATGAAGGGGTCATGGCCTGCTGATGAGATGTCGATGTGGTTGAAGAGGTTGGAGGAATGTGGGAAGGTGTCAGGGGTCAGTCGATGGTGTCCTCAAGAAGAAGAGTGTCCTTCTCCATGTAGCGGTGAATGACAGCCTTGAGGGCACAACAAGTCTCGGTATCATGTCTTGGCGTACGATGATATAGGCAAATCTTCGTATCATCGAACTAGGAGGGCTTAGACTCGAGAGGTTGGAAGGGCCTAATGGGCGGAAGGGTTATGCTGTAAGTCTGCAAAAGTCAGTGCAATATCAAAGAATATGAGCCTACTAAAGGGTTCATGCTAGTTGATGTGTGAGATGCTGGTGACTTTTGCTTGGGCGGGGTTGAAGGAGGCTTCCGTACCACCTTGTGGGTTGATGGTGTGGCCACATGAGGAGACGACACTTTCTTTGTGAGAGGTGCCAAATTTTTTAGAGAGGGTAGGCTTGTGGTAGGCAAAGGAAGTAGAGGAGGCAACTTGTTTTGATTAGAGGTTAGAGTGGGGAGGACTCTGATTATGGTCGAAGGATGAGGGCCCAAAATGGAGGGCAATGGTGATGGAGGAGGAGGAGTTCACCGCTGTGGTTTAGCAGTCTTCTTTGATTTGGTTTGAAGACTACTATTGGTTGAGGCCTGGTTTAAGTCCACCTTCACTTGCAGATGAGTGAGGTTAGGGACAGGGTGAACACCAAGTGACTTGATCGATTTTGATGGGGTAGATGAGGGTTTCGGTCCTGGTGTGGTTGGTTGAGGCTTGGAAGGTTTAGAAGTGGAGGTCTGGTCTTGGTTGGAAGTCTTTGGAGATTTTGTCATGGGAGGGTTGGCGACATGAGATGAGATGGCACGGGCATGCTGAAGAGCTTTAAGTCACTCCCACAGTACCTGATGCTCCACTTTCCTTGTAGGGAGAAGTTCGAGTTTCTCCACTAATCAGGAAAATGGTTGAGAAGATATTGGATGAGGTTTGGGTCCTTGAGAAGATGTGGATGGTTACAGGGCCGAAAATGAGATTATAGCAGTCTCGGACCCAAGGCATGATGAAGTCGCAACGGGTTCGTCTTTGGTTGGAGAAGGAGGAGAGACAGGTTCTTCCCTTGGTGGAGAAGAAACCAGAGAATGAGGCTCCTCGAGAGGGTAGAGGGCAGGGATGATTGCACCCTCCACTTGCGGTTGAGGAGTAGGAAGGGTAGGGTCCTCCATAGGTAGCAAGAAGGAAGACAGTGGGACTGGTGGTGCCGGTATGGTCGAGGCATCCTCCAATATAAGGGAAGTTGATGGAGAACTAAGAGGAGAAGAAGGTTTGTCCACATGTGATGGACTGATGGGTTGACTAACCTCCTAATTCTGTGAGAGAGGTTGGTTGGGGATGAAGGGCGAGACCGTATTGACTGTGCGTATGTTATGTTTGTGAGTGTCATTAGTCATAGTTTGGACATTGTTTTGGGTTGGAGGATGATTGGGAAATGGTTGCTTGAAGATGTTGATGCCTTGATTGGGTGGTGCATTTGGATTGTCGAGGATGAGGTCACCCTTTTCTAGCATGTCTTGGATAATGTTTTTAAGGGTCTTACAGTTTCCCGTGTCATGGCCTTTAACACGGTGGTAGTTTCAAAAATCATTTTCCCTATACCATGCAGGGATGGTACGTGAGAGATCAAATTGTGGAGGTGGCCAAATTTGGGGGAGATTGAGAACCTCCTATTTGACAAGTTTGTCCAGCATAAATGCGTATGACTCTCTAAGCAGAGTATACTGTCGTTGCACGTACCTTTGCTGGAATTGGCGGGTGATGCTTTGGGACATGGACGGCTCAGGTTGGTTGGTTGAAGGTGAAGAGGATGAAGGTCTAACGACTACAACATTTGCTGATGCCTTAGATTTAGGATTAGATGAAGAAGGTTTAGAAGAGGAGTCATTGGTCTTGGTGTTGGGGTTCTTACTCCGCAACTTGACTTTGTTCTCCTCGATGGCACGTAATTCAAGCTTTTGGGCCATCGTGAAGGCTTCATCAAAGGTGCGAAATGTCTGAACCTGTAAGGTGGAGGAAATATGCTTGGCACAGGCCTGAGAGAAAAGTTTGATAAGTTTGGGTTGGGGAAAGGAAAATGAGAGCTGATTGATGAGGCCTCTCCAGTGAGCAACAAAATCGGCTATGGATTCATCCTCAAACTGTCGGATAGAATAGAGATCTGTGATTGAGACCCTTTTGGTGATATTGATGGAGAAGTGGTCGAGGAAGAGTTGTGCCATCTGGGTGAATGTGAAGAATGGCTGGCAAGGGAGCTGTACAAGTTAAGAGCAGCACTGGAGAGTGACATAGGAAACATGCATAAAAGTAACGCATCATCGTGTGCAATGAGATAACAGCATGTCTGAATGCCCATAGGTGCTGTTGTGGGTCTTCCTTGCTCTAGAAATGAGAGAATTTAGGAAGTTCCCACTGACTGGGATACGGCCTGATCGGGATGGAGGGATGGATGGGTTTGTTGCAAATTTGCTCATATGAGAGGGCATTGCGTGAACCAGAAATAGAGGTCTCAAGACTGGACATTTTATCCATCAGCATTTTGATTATGTCAGCTGACGGATTGGTAGGTGGAGCACCTGTAGACACCGCAAACGTGTCTGCACCTTGGCTCTCCCCCTTGGTCCTTTCTCCCTCCTAGTCCTCCTTGGTCCCTAACCCACCTAGGTCTTATTAATTGGAAATAAACATTTATTTTTAATTAAATAAGGCCCCCTTTCCACCCTACCCTTGCCACCTTGGATCCTCCCTTGAATCCCTCCACCTTCCCCCTAGCATTTATTAGGCCAAATCTCTCCATTATATCCCCCCGCGCCCATTTTAGCATCCTTGTGACCGTTCTTCCCATGACCCCTCGCCCGGCGGCGTGCAAGAATGGGCAGAGGCTATTTTTAGCCTCTGTGCTCATCCTGCGACCGCCGACGTCGGCGACCCTTCGGCCGACGTCGGCGAAACTGCCGGCGTCGGCAGCCTTCATTATCCCTTTCTGCATCCGTTGCAGCCCCCTGGACTCTTGAGCTCGAAAACAGACTTCTCTCGGTGCATTGGCTTTCATCTCTCCTCTGTCTTGACCTCGTGCAACATCAGCAACAGGTGGAAAGGCTCTGCATCAGGTATTTTCTTCTCAACAAGTCTTCTGTGGCTTCGACAACAACACCTCCTCTCTTCATTCAGCAAGCTAAAAGGTAAGCTAGTCTGGTTTTTTATTTCATTTGTTTAGTATTCAGTAATCTATCCTATTTGTTGTCTTCTGCTCCCTCTGTCCTTCTCCCTCAGAGGCTGCCAAGCCTTCTCAGGCCCCGTCCTCTGTGAATCCTCCTCTTCCCTGTCCTCTGTGTCTCTTCCTCTTCCTCATCCCTCTGCCAAAAAGACCTTGCATCAGGCACCCAACCCGAACCAGACCACTCCCCAATCCATCCAAACTTGTCCTCATTCAGTCTCAGACCCGTCCACAGTCCAGAAAGCAACCCAGACCCGACTACAGGCCACAACCCCGACCGACGCCGGTCACTTCCCCAACCGACGTCGGCAGGATAGCCGACGCCGGCAGATAGATAACCGACACCGGCGACATTACCGACCTCGGCGACTGTCTTCAGCCCAACAACTCTTTCAGGTAATCATCTTGTTTTCTTCTTTCCTTTCTAATTTCTTTGTCACTTCTATATTCTGGCATTCTATCTTTTTATCAGTCACTTATCTCATCAAAACAGTGGGTTGACCTCCCTTAAGGAAGTTTTTACACTTCTGGGAACAAGCCTTTGCTTGGTAACCCACTGCCTATCCATCTAACGTTTTCTTGTCCAAGTTTCTTTTTTCTTGCAGGTGTCATTCCTCCACAGCCAAAGAGGAGTGCTCACAAGCATCTGGATTTACGGTGCGCAATCTTTAGTCCAGGTACTTCCCAAGCCTTGTCCATTAATTCTTTTAGTTTCTTCTTTTTCTTAAGTCTGAAAAGCAAATTTGAGGTAGAAACATCTCTGGCACGCCCGGTGGGACCCTAGGTTCCTCCGGGTTCCTTTTCTTTATCATTCATTTAGGTGCATTTAGGCTCCTTTCTTCTTGTCTCTTTCTTCTATTCCAAATGACACTATAAGCAGGACTAAAACGAACCTTTCTTCCTTGCATTCTAGACTAGTCTAAATATCATACTCTCAACCCTTTCTCAATCTTGTCTTCATAACAATATCACATTTCGACTTGGGCATTAAAATGTATTGCACTTTCATTTCTGCTTGTGCTTGCATTAGTCCACATCTAGTAACTTAGGCGCATATTGAATAAACCGTACACACTTGATGTTACACTACCAAATCACATGCACTAAAACACACATAAAACTTACCTGAGACAAGGCCCGACTGGGATTTCATCACCCAGCGGATACCTTACCCATCCCGGTGACCCCACTTGGATTTCATCACCAAGGGGGAAGCCCACTCCGTTCTCTGGCGGAGTCTAAACTCTAGGCGAAGTATATCTTGGCTAAGCGAGACCAGCTAACCACTGGAATCGTGAAGTGAGGGGAGCTTGCTCCTTAGCACCAGGCCACGTACCAGACCCTAACACAGATCTTTGAGCACCTAAAACAACACCTGAAACCATCTTTAGACCGCCTTCTTCTAGGACCCATTTTTCAGCCAATCTCCCTAAACATTCATCTAAGGCATAAGCCACGAGTTTCTAAGGTTAATTCCTAGGATTTATCGCTTAGGCTTGTCTGTCTTTCTCTGTTTTCCTCTTCTCATCTGTTTGTTTGAGTGTGTGAGGACGCTTTCTTCTTTATTTTTCCAAGAACCTTTTGGCTCTCTGGAAAACACAGTCACCGGCATCGGTTCTGATACCGACGTCGGCTTCATCTGTTACCGGCATCGGTTATCTGACCGACGTCGGCCTTATTTCTTACCGACATCAGTTTTTCAACCGACATCGGTCTCTGTCACTGTCCTTTTTCTTCAAAACCAGCAACCAGCAAACCTGTCCCTTTTCTGTCAAAGACTTCATCCTGGTCTTCTGAAATTGAGCAACACAGTTCCTGAGACCTGAACCTTCTTTGCCTTGCATGGTTTTGACTCGTAGCCAAGCCAAGGCTCTTGTTGACCACGCCTGCCGTCAACCACTTCCGTCCACCCCATCCGTGACCAGGCCTACAATGGAGTTCAACTCGGAGACCGAAAGAACTCCTGCCCGTCCAACCCCGCCGTAGACTCCCATTGTCCAAGAAGGGGACCAAGACTTCGAGCGATTCTTGGACCTCAATGTCAAGGCTTTGCAACACTATCTCACGCATAGCCGAACGCGAGACTCCTTGGGCAATCCGATCTACGGAATGCCGACCTCCCTTGTCACGACTACGGCTCTATCGACAACATCCATAGTTCAACCTTCGGACATTCAAGCCATCGCTTTGACCATTGACCAGACTTTGACCAATCCTCCAGGTGTGGCCTCTCCCTCTATCATTGGGCCCACTTCCACCGGGGTTCCGGCCCCTTGTCAACCCCAACCCGCTCAACCTCTATCCACTCCTTTTCAAAACCTTGTCGTCTCTATTCCGCCTACCCTGGCCCCTATCAACACCAGGGTGGCTTCTTACCCTTTGGCCCCCGTTACCACAGTCCAACCTCTCGTGGCAACAACGGGCCCAGCTATGTCTTCTACCCAACCACCTTTAGCCTTCACCTCTGCCCCTGCGATTAGTCATCCGTATATTCTACAACTGACTATGTCGCACGCCTCCTCTAACCTCTTCCAAGCGCCCTACAACTTAGGGGGCGCGCAACCCGTCAATCCGTCGGCAGACATCATCAAGATGCTGATGGACAAGATGACCAGTCTTGAGATCTCTGTTTCCGGCTCGCGCAACACTCTTTCATACGAGCAGATCTGTAACGAGCCCATTCATCCTTCTGTCCCAATCAGACCATATCCTAGCCAGTGGGAGCTTCCGAAGTTTTCTCGCTTTCAAAATAAGGAAGACCCACAACAACACTTGCGGGCATTCAGACACGCCTGCTACCTCATTGGCCATGACGATGCGTTACTCTTACGCACGTTTCCTATGTCTCTCTCGAGTGCTGCACTTGACTGGTACAGCTCCCTTCCTAGTCATTCTCTCTTCTCATTCACGCAATTGGCTCAGCTATTCCTCGATCACTTTTCCATCAACATAACCAAGAAAGTCTCAATCACGGACCTCTATTCTATTCGGCAATTCGAGGACGAGTCCATAGCCGACTTCGTTGCTCAATGGAGAGGCCTTATCAACCAACTCTCCTTTTCCTTGCCTCAGGCCGAGCTTATTGAACTCTTTTCTCAAGCCTGTGCCCGACATATCTCTTCCACCCTGAGGGTTCAAACCTTCCGCACTTTTGACGAGGCCTTCACGATGGCCCGCAAACTAGAGTTGCGTGCCATCGAGGAGAATAAAGTCAAGTTGCGGAGTAAGAATCCCAGCTCTAAGACCAATGACTCTTCTTCTGCCAAGCCATCATCATCCAATTCTAAATCCAAGGCTTCAGCTAATGCCGTGGTTGTCAGACCTTCATCTTCTTCGACCAATCAGCCTGAGCCATCTACGTCTCAGAGCGCTACTCGGCAATTCCAGCAAAGATACGTGCAGCGACGATATACTCCTCTTGGAGAATCATATACGTCTGTGCTGGAAAAGCTTCTTAAACAGGGAGTCCTCAATCTCCCTCAAGCCCGACCTCTTCCGCAATTCGATCCCTCACACGCCATTCCCACGTGGTATAGGGAGCAAGACTTCTGCAGCTTCCACCGTGTTAAGGGCCATGACACAGAGAACTGCAAGACCTTTAAGAACATAATACAAGACATGCTTGAAAAGGGGGATCTCATCTTAGACAATCCAAATGCACCCCCTAATCAAGCCATTGACATCTTCAAACAACCTTTCCCCAATCATCCGCCAACTCAGAACAATGTCCAGACCTTAATTGACGACAATCATGAGCACAATATTCGGATAGTCAATACGGTCTCTCCTTTCATCCCCAATCAGCCTCTTGAGGTTAGTCCATCAATCAATCCGTCACATGTGGACGAGCCTCTCTCCCCGGCTAGTTCTCCATTGACCTCTCTCATCTTGGAGGACGCCTCGGCCTTACCAGTACCTCCAGTCTCGCCATCCTCCTTTCTGCAGCCTATGGAGGACCCGACCCTTCCTACTCCTCAGCCGCAAGTGGAGGGCACCGTCATCCCTGCCCTTTACCCGCTGGAGGATCCTCGCTCCCCGGTCTCTTCTCCACCCAGGGAAGACCCTGTCTCCCCTTCGTCTTCATCTAAATCTATCATGACTTCACCACACCATGCATCTAAGACCACTACACCCGTCTCGTCTTCAACCTCGCAACCATCAACATCTTCCTCTCAGCCATTTTCCCGGTTAGTGGAGAAGATCGAACTTCTCCCTCCAAGGAAAGTGACACCTCAGGTGTTGTGGGAGCGTCTTAAAGTCCTTCAACATACCCGTGCCCTCTCATCACATGCCGCTAATCCTCCTAAGGTGGAATCTCGTCAGACTCTTGACAAAGACCAGACTCTCAAACCTCAACCAAACCCGTCCAAACCAAAGCCTGCATCTATCTCGTCTAAACCCATCAAGTCATTTGGCGTTCGTCCTATCTCCTCCCTCACTCACCCGCAAGTGAAGGTGGACTTAGGCCAGACCTCGACCAGTAGTAGTCTTCCAATCAAGGCGAAGAAGACTGCCAGACCACAGAAACAAACGCCTCCTTCTCCGTCACCATTGCCATCTATTTTGGGCTCCCATCCTTTGACCTTGGCTAGCATCCTTCCCACTCCGGCCTTCAACCAAAACTCGTTTCCTCCTTTGCTTCCTCTGCCTACCTCCAGTCGTCCCTCTCCTAAAAAGGCGGTATCAATCGTCAAGAAAGAGCCGTCTCCATCTGTCACCGTGCCATCAACCCATAAAGTGGTACGGAAACCTCTTCTAACCTCGCCTAAGCAAAAGTCACCAACCTCGCGCATATCAAATAGCACGGACCCTCTATTGGGCTCATACTCGTCGATATTGCGCCGACTTCTCCAGACTTCCGACATAACCCTTTCACCCATCAAGCCTTTCCAACCTCTCGGGTCCAAGCCCTCTTGGTTCGACGATACGAAAATTTGTTTATATCATCGTACACCAGGACACAACACCGAGACTTGCTGTGCCCTCAAGGCTGTCATTCACCGCCACATGGAGAAAGACACTCTTCTCCTTGAGGACACTCTTGACCAGACCCCGACTCCTTCCTGTCCAACTTCTTCAAACACGTCAACATCTCACCGGCAAGACATGACCCCTTATTCGCCTCCCATTTTCGAAATCAATGCTATCTGTATAACCACTAGATCGCAAAAGGACAAGGCCAAGGAAAAAGCTGCCATTCCTTGGACCTATCCCTTCGTCAAGCCACCTCTTGCGCCCAAGCCTAAAATTTCTATCCTTGGCGCGTCCCAACCTTCTTCGTCTTCCTCTTCTGGGCCAATCCACGACTCCATGCTGAAGCAGCTTCACCAGACACCTGTGAAGATGTCTCTTTACGACCTTATCCAAACTTCACCTCAGCACCGTCAAGCCCTTAACCAAGCCTTGCAGGCAGCGGAGGTCCAACCCGAGGACCCCCAACCACTCGCTGCCCTCGTCCATTCCTTGTCTCCTGTCGCTTCCATCACATTCAGCGATTCTGAGATTCCCACATCTAACACGGAAGATCAGGACGCCGCCCTCTTCATCACTGCCTATGTTGATCGTGTTGGGAGGATGTACACCGGAAGCACACAATTTGATTACTAAAACCAAGCAACTTAATATGCGGAAATTAACCAGATTCACCAAGTAACTAGAATTCAGAATAACACAGCATATGAGAGACAATACCAAATTGTATTAACACTTTATACAGAAAAGAATACAATAAAGAAGATGCCACTTCTTCTCCACCACCTTACAGAGGTTTCCCACGCCTCAAGTGAACAGTAATTCTTCTCCCCAAAGCTCTCCCTCTCACAGGTCCCAACACCCAACTCAAATACAGAGTTGGTGTTCACCTCCCGTGCTCCACGCACACCACAAGTGCTCCACGCACTCCACAAGCACTCCACGTGCTCCACAAGTACTCAAGGTACTTCAAGTAGATCTCCCATGAATCTGCAACAACCTGCAATTCAACAGACCATACTTATGGAAGGAACTCCCTTGCCTTCCTCTTGCTCTATCCGAGTACACACCTGTACTCCAAGTAGATCATGCCTGATACTGCTCCCTGTAGTGTTGCTGTCTGCATGACCTTGCACACCTGCAAATCAAGCAATGGTTCTATTCACCTGTGAACCTCGACCTTGCACACACATACACCTGCAGATCAACGATCTTACTTACCATGTAGATCTCCTATATAGGCCATGCACCTGTGACCAAGATCCTACACTCTTGAAGAACCCAGCTGGCTCTCCAATCCAGCACCAACACACCTGGTACTGTGGCACTAGGAGGAACGCACCATAGCTCTACCTCACACACAGAAGGAGCTTATAATTATGCTCTCTTACTCCCTAGCACACTTTACCAATACAACCATGAGTCTATTATATAGATCTCATCCAAACAGTGATTAGACATCTAATTACAATAATTAGATCCGCAGCTATGAGTCTAAAATTAGCACTCATCATGCAAACTCTTGGTTCGTTAGCTCACTGCCCGTTATTAACTCGCAGTCGAACTACACAGGCGACCGACGTCGGTCCCTGTCCGCCTGGGGTCGCCGACGCCAGCCGATATATGACCGACGTCGGTTGCCTTCCTGTCTTACCCTGCCGACGCCGGTTGGCCAGACCAACGCCAAACACTTCTGACACTCAGCAACTCATTCTGCAACCTCCTCCATGTCTGCATCAGTGAAGCTTTTAGCTCCACAATCCTAACAGATCGGACACACATTAAACACGTTATGATCGACGGCGGCGCTAGCATCAACATAATCTCTACCCACGCCTTTGATCAGCTGGCTCTTCCCCAGAACTGCATCTCCAAAACTGACGCGATCTTACGCTCTTTCAATGACACAGTCATCCTCCACATTCGCGTAGGCCCATGCACAGTCCCGGAGCTCTTCTATATCATCGAAGGAGAGTTTCAATACAACCTTCTACTGGGCCGACCTTGGATCCGTGCCATGGCCTGTATACCCTCCACCCTACACCGTTGTGTGAAGTTCGAGCATGACGGGCAAGTCCACACCATTCCCACTGACCCTTCACCCTTCAAGACTTACAACACCACCTACCGTCCTAACGATGTCCTCATTCCCCTCAAGCCGTCCACTCCGGCACCACCTCCATCTGCGGAAGCTTCGACCAGTTCGCAATCGGCGGTTGCCCTCACCCCTCCTCTTCAAGCGTCGACCAAAGACCCCATGGAAGACATCTTCCAACGACTATCACTTGGGGAATATCACTTGTTGACCCTCGACATGTTCCAAACTCCACAAGAGTATGGACGCCTTCACCTCAGTCCTAATTACGACCATCGGATCGGGACGGTCGTACCTTATGGTCCTCCTCACTTCCAAACCAACTTTGTCTATGGGGGGCTTAATCAAGCTCCTACCAACGGCACTTCCCTCTCTTCACCCCAACCTTTCACATCTGATTTCTCATTTCTTGGCAACCCCGCCTTTGCACACACTTACCTTCACAGGTGTGCATGGAAGGGTTTTGGTTTCGGACGTTATGAGCAAGGCTCCCATCAGCCCATCGAGCCGCTCAATGATCACGATGCCAAGAAACGGTATGGCCTGGGATATCATGACCCCACTCAGGCTCCTTCCGACCTTTGTCCCGAACCAACCATTGACCAATCTCTTCCAGACTCGCCCATTTCTCCTTCGTCACCTACGGAGTCGGTGGTTTCCATCCCTCCTAGTTTTTTTTTCCATAAACACCATCCGCCTAGAACCCCTGACCTGTCAGCTCAATGGGGTGCCCAGGTCTCTCCCTCTCATCTTTCCTAGTATGGTAGAGGATGAGTCGGCAACCATTCACACTGTCCACTGCATTGACAATGACGCCATCCTTTCCTACATGGGTGCCGATGACTCTTTCGTCCAGCGTTTCCTCCCTTCTGAGACCCAGGTTATGTTAAATGAATCCACCATTGACATCAACCTCCCTTCTTCTTTCGATGTTCCTCACGTCTTAAAGATTGACCAATCTTTAGACGCTCAGGAGCAGCTTGACTATGCCCAGTTCCTTTCCAACCATAGCAAGGCCTTTGCCTGGACTTACAGCGACATGCTTGGCATCGACCCCACCATTGCTACCCATAACATTGTCACCAAACCAGAGGCTAAGCCTGTTAGGCAGAAGCTTCGAAAGATGCATCCTCGCGTTGCGCTTCTTGTCAAAGAGGAGCTTCAGCGCCTTCTTTCTGTCTCCTTCATCCAACCCATCGATTATCCACAGTGGGTCTCTAACATCGTCCCAGTTACTAAAGCAACTGGGGGGATTCGGATCTGCACGGACTATCGCGACCTTAACCTAGCCTGTCCCAAAGACGACTTTCCTCTTCCTAACATTGACCAGCTTGTTGATCTCACGGCCGGCCATGAGATGCTATCTCTCATGGACGGGTTTTCAGGATACAATCAAATCCTGATCGCACCGGAAGACCAGCACAAGACTACCTTCATCACCCCATGGGGGACTTTCTGTTATTGAGTCATGCCTTTCGGCTTGAAAAATGCTGGTGCCACTTATCAGCGCGCCATGACCTACATTTTCCACGATCTCCTCCACAAAATCATGGAAGACTATGTGGATGACCTTCTCGGCAAGTCCAAGCTTCGCCGCGACCACTTGACCATTCTCACAATCATCTTCTCTCGCCTTCTTCAATATAATGTCCGCCTTAACCCCAAGAAGTGTGTCTTTGGGGTCCTCTCAGGTAAACTTCTCGGCTTCATCATTTCCTTCCGTGGCATCGAGATAGATCCCACCAAGATCTGTGCTATTCTCAAAATGCCGCCCCCGACCAATCTCAAGCAGCTTCGCAGTCTACAAGGGAAGCTCCAGTCCATTCGTCGTTTCATCTCGCAGCTTTCAGACCGCTGCCAACCTTTTCATCACCTCCTTAAGAAAGACGTCTCCTTTAAATGGGATAAGGGCTGTCAAGAGGCTTTTGAAGCCCTCAAAAGCTATCTGGTCTCTCCACCAATCCTCATTCCACCTAAGGACGACCAACCCTTCTACCTTTATATCTCTGCTACCAACCATTCGTTAGGTGCCATGATCGCGCACCGAGACGAGCATCATCGTGAGCAAGCGGTTTACTACATCAGCCGAACACTGGTCGACTATGAAACTCGGTATACTCATACCGAGAAACTCTGTTTGGCATTAGTCTTTTCCGCTACCAAGCTCCGCCACTATCTTCTCAACCACAAAACCTTTGTCGTCACTCACACCGACCCTCTCAAGTACATGCACTCCAAGCCATATCAGAATCAACGTATGGCTCGATGGCTTATGCTGCTTGCTGAGTTTGACTTCGAATTCATCCAACAGAAATCTATCAAGGGGCAAACCATCACTGACCAATTGGCAGATGCCCCTCTTCCCGACAACCAACCTTCACACTGTGAGTTCCCTGACGAGTCTATCGCTACCCTTTCCACCGATGACACCGTCTACCAGATGACTATGTTCTTTGACGGCTCCAAATGTCAACTCGGTGGGGGTGCGGGGGTCATCCTCATCCCACTCGACGGGGAGCCCATGCCTCTATCTTTCAAGCTTGACTTCGATTGTACCAATAATATGGCCGAATACGAGGCCTTAATTTTGGGACTTCAGACTGCCCTTTCTCTCCACATCAAGTCTATCAACATCTTCGGCGACTCGCAGCTCGTCGTTAATCAAGTTAACGGTTCGTATCTCTGTAAAAACGAAGTTTTACAGAGGTATAAGAATCGTGCTGACCTTCTTTTGGCATCTTTCGACCATTACCTCTTGCAGACTGTTCCACGCTCTACGAACAAGTTTGCCGACACCATGGCTTCTCTTGCTTCGCATATCCCATCTTCATCATCATCATCCCGCCTTTTTGTCACAGTGCATCGTGTACCTTTGCCTTCATACATCTCTCCTCACATCGACCATATCAACACTGTCAATTCTAGCCCACAAGATGACTGGTATAAGCAACTCGTGGACTACTTGTCTCTTTCTGTCACTCCTCCCAACCTCTCTAGCAATGCGCGGCGAGCTTTCATCAAGTGCACAGCTCGCTATACCATGCTAGGGGGCCTTCTCTATAAGCGAGGCTTTGACAGTCTCCTTCTTCGCTGTCTAACCCCCGCTGAAGCTTCTCATGCCGTAAAGCAAGTCCACGACGGGATTTGTGGTGGACACTTCAGTGAAAACTCGGTTGCCAAGCGCATCCTTCGCCTGGGTTATTATTGGCCCACCCTTCATCAAGACTGTAGCGATTATGTTCGGCGTTGCATCAAGTGTCAGCAGCACTCTAACTTGCTTCATCTCCCCAGCCACGCCTTGCAAGTCGCTCAGGATTTTTGGCCTTTCTCTCAGTGGGGCTTGGATCTCATCGGTGAGATCAACCCTCACTCGTCTCTTCGTCATCAGTCCATCATCACTGCCATTGAGTATTTCACCAAGTGGGTGGAAGCCATTCCTCTTGTCTCCACAAAAGCCGACAAAATTGTCGACTTCATCAGCAGCCACATCATCTGTCGTTTCGGTGTCCCTCATAAAATCATCATCGACAATGGCAAGTCCTTCAAAAACAAGACTGTCCAAAAACTATGCGACTCATTTGGCATCAAACTCAGCTTTTCTTCGCCTTACTACCCACAATCAAATGGGCAGGCCGAGGCTTCCAACAAAATTCTCACCAAAATTCTCATGAAGGTGGTCGATGATACAGGAAGGGATTGACACGTTCATATCCCCTTCGCTTTGTGGGCCTACCGCACTAGCATCCGAACCTCTACGAGTGCTACTCCCTTTTCTCTCGTGTACGGAATAGAGGCTGTCTTACCTCTCAAAGTACAAGTCCCGTCTCTCCGCATCTCCCTGCATGACATTCTCTCCAATGACGACTTTCGTCAAGATCGCCTAGCTCAACTTGAGTTACTCGACGAGCGCCGTCTTGCTGCCCTTAATCATCTCCATGTCTACCAAAGTCGCATAAAGCGGGCCTACGACAAAAATCTGCGAGAACGAGATTTCAACATCGGAGACCTTGTCCTCAAAGAGAATCAGCACGTGACCAATATGGAGCGAAGTAAACGAGGCAAATTCGCCCCCAATTGGCTTGGACCTTTTATCATCACGCACAAGTATGGGTCAGGGACTTATCGTCTGTCTTCCCTCGATGGACGGCCAGAACCTGAGCCTCTTAATGCGTTGCATCTTCGACCATTCTTCTGCTAGTCGAGTACTCGTCTACTTGACACGTAACTTGAGCTCATCCCTTGAGCAATCCTCATCCTCTTAATCCTCATCCCTTTCAACCGTATTCCCCCTTAACAAGTCCTCTACAACCCTTTTAGGATACAGTGATGCTTTGTCCTAATAAAAGGGGCGTCCTTGAGCTTCTACAGTCTTGTCCGTGACTCTCATTTCTATCAATATATACAAGTCAAGATGTCAAAACATATCCATGGTCACTAAATCAAGTCAAATTAAAAAGACAGATTGATCCCTCGAAGGACAGCTGTACTATCATTGCTGTATTACTAGACTGATCCCTTGAAGGACAGCTAGGCCAACTTTTCAAACATTATTAAGCAAAAATATAGACCACTCCCTCGAAGGATGGCTATGACTAATCTGGCAATAAACAGCAACTTTTCTTAGAAGCTTCCTGCATTGATCAGCTTTGCAACATGACCATTACATCAAATGACATCTCTATGCAGGCTTCCCGCATCGATCAGTCTGCGAAAAAAAAAAAAAAACGAGTCACGGACTTGGCTTGTAGCTGTCTCAGGGTCTCCTATAAAAAGGGGCAAGGTTATTCCTGCTCTTAAACTGGGTTACCCTATCCTCCTCCTATCACCGGCTCAAGGGACTTCGAGCTCACTTTAATGTCAAAGTGATTCGATTACCGTTCTAACTCAACACTGGTCAACGACATAATGCATGAACGGGGCTTTGGTTCTAATCACCCCTATCTATGCTTCCTTTCTGGTCCTTGTCAATGAAAGAGCAATTTGCCTTTCACCTTTTCTCTACACTTTGGTCATGCTTTGGCCACGTCAATTGTCGACTCATCCTTAAAACCAAACCAACATCAACATTTTTTCAAACCAGCCTCGACATTTTCAACATGACATCAGGCATCATCCTTGTCCTTTTCGCATAGTTTCTATGGACACCAATACACATGGAAACTATCGACCAGACCCAATTTATGTTAAGCATAAACCAATACTTGCTGAAGCATAAATAGACCCTTCATTCATTTTTAGCATACATCCATCGCGACTATGGAAACTTGCTAGGGATGAAAGACTCTCGACCAATTCTACAGAATACACCATCTGCCCATCCTTTTATCCCCATCTTGGCCTCATCATTTCGACGCTTGACCGCATCTCATCATCAACCAATCTTCTCAATTCGTCTGAACTACATTGGTCTGAGGCCCTATGACCAGGGCTATGTAGGCAGCACTCAGATACCACATCTTCTGAGGTTAGCTCGACCACCCCCCTTTTGTTCGTCTCTTTGATGGACAAACCTTCTCTTCTTTGACTCTTATCACGCCCAACTTCGTTAACTTTGACCAAGACCTTTGACCAAGACCAATCATCGACCTTTGACCAAGACCAATCAATCCCTCTGACCTTCCCTCCCTTTTAGGGAGAACTACATCGGCCTGAGGCCCTGTCACCAGGGCTATGTAGGCAGCACTCAGTTGACATGGGGTCTTCTGGGGTTAGCTCGGCCGCATCCTTTCGTCCATCCATCCTCTTGACCCATGACCATTGGAGATCATGCCTATCTCCTTCGACCTCGACCTTCTTCTAAGCCAATGTTGCCTTGGTTGTTTTTGCGTGTATGCTATTCCACGGCTGGTTAGCAGAATTGTCCACAGACTTTTTTTTGACCCTTCACCAGTATAGGATCGCGAGCCAGTTGATCCCTACTACTTGTGGCTTTTTCGTGTTTCTGGGAGCACTTCCTGAGCCCTGGATACCTGGGACACGACGACCATTTGGAGCTTCAGCTTAGATTGAGTGACCCAATCAGCAGACGACTAAATGCTGGGGCCCGGTTACTTCAATTTTGGCACTCCTTGACCCTTGACATGCGACAATTTGACCCGACCATCTTGTGCAGTGGTATGCGCGCAATCATGACTTTTGCAGCGTTTTCACTCACTTTTCATCTTTCTCATCCACCTTTTGTCAAATCAGCACCCGATATCAGGTTCCCTTCCCTCGACTCCTGCTTTGAGGGGGAATACCTCATCCACTTCGGGGCAATCCACATCATCCTTCACCTGGGGCACCCACTCCCTATTTTTGTCTTGCAGTTCGTCTAGAACAACCAACAAGACAAAAAGGGGCAAATGTAGACACCGCAAACGTGTCTGCACCTTAGCTCTCCCCCTTGGTCCTTTCTCCTTCCTAGTCCTCCTTGGTCCCTAACCCACCTAGGTCTTATTAATTGGAAATAAACATCTATTTTTAATTAAATAAGGCCCCCTTTCCACCCTACCCTTGCCACCTTGGATCCTCCCTTGAATCCCTCCACCTTCCCCCTAGCATTTATTAGGCCAAATCTCTCCATTATATCCCCCCGCGCCCATTTTAGCATCCTTGTGACCGTTCTTCCCATGACCCCTCGCCCGGCGGCGTGCAAGAATGGGCAGAGGCTATTTTTAGCCTCTGTGCTCATCCTGTGACTGCCGACGTCGGTGACCCTTTGGCCAACGTCAGCAAAACTGCCGGCGTCGGCAGCCTTCATTATCCCTTTCTGCATCCGTTGCAGCCCCCTGGACTCTTGAGCTTGAAAACAGACTTCTCTCGGTGCATTGGCTTTTATCTCTCCTCTGTCTTGACCTCGTGCAACAGCAGCAACAGGTGGAAAGGCTCTGCATCAGGTATTTTCTTCTCAACAAGTCTTCTGTGGCTTCGACAACAGCACCTCCTCTCTTCATTCAGCAAGCTAAAAGGTAAGCTAGTCTGGTTTTTTATTTCATTTGTTTAGTATTCAGTAATCTATCCTATTTGTTGTCTTCTGCTCCCTCTGTCCTTCCCCCTGAGAGGCTGCCAAGCCTTCTCAGGCCCCGTCCTCTATGAATCCTCCTCTTCCCTGTCCTCTGTGTCTCTTCCTCTTCCTCATCCCTCTGCCAAAAAGACCTTGCATCAGGCACCCAACCCGAACCAGACCACTCCCCAATCCATCCAAACTTGTCCCCATTCAGTCTCAGACCCGTCCACAGTCCAGAAAGCAACCCAGACCCGACTACAGGCCACAACCCCGACCGACGCCGGTCACTTCCCCAACCGACGTCGGCAGGATAGCCGACGCCGGCAGATAGATAACCGACACCGGTGACATTACCGACCTCGGTGACTGTCTTCAGCCCAACAACTCTTTCAGGTAATCATCTTGTTTTCTTCTTTCCTTTCTAATTTATTTGTCACTTCTATATTCTGGCATTCTATCTTTTTATCAGTCACTTATCTCATCAAAACAGTGGGTTGACCTCCCTTAAGGAAGTTTTTACACTTCTGGGAACAAGCCTTTGCTTGGCAACCCACTGCCTATCCATCTAATGTTTTCTTGTCCAAGTTTCTTTTTTCTTGCAGGTGTCATTCCTCCACAGCCAAAGAGGAGTGCTCACAAGCGTCTGGATTTACGGTGCGCAATCTTTAGTCCAGGTACTTCCCAAGCCTTGTCCATTACTTCTTTTAGTTTCTTCTTTTTCTTAAGTCTGAAAAGCAAATTTGAGGTAGAAACAGCACCCCCTAGGTTATAAGGTGCTTGGAAGGTATTGAGAGGGGCATATGACGTGGTTGGTTGTGCTTGTGTAGGTGCAACATATGGGTAGCTAGTCATCAGGGTAGATGTTGAAGCCAAGGGCACTTGTGTTATGGGGTTGGTAGGCACAAATTGGATAGGGGCCCTCAATGGTGGTTGAGGGGTGGCCACACTTGTTGAAGGGTAGGTAGTTACTCTTGTGTTGATAGGTGCAAGAGTAGGGGGGATAGAGACCACTAGGTTTTCGAAAGGTGTAGGATTTGGTTGAGTGGTTTGAGGTTGAGGGGGTGTCAAAACCCCCATGAAGGTAGGTATAGAAGGAGAGGCTAAATTTTGAAGATAGGACATAGTCAGGTTATTAGTCGAGGTGTTGGCTTGATTGTCTATAGGTTGAATTGTGGACGCTGTTGATGTGATCATCATCTCGACTAAGGAGGTCGGCATCCCATAAATTGGGTTGCCTAAGGAGTCTCGCATTCGGCTTTGTGCGAGATAATGTTGCAAGGCTTTGACATTGAGGTCCAATAATATTTTGAAATCTTGGTCCCCTTTAGGGACTATGGGAGTCTGAGTTGGGGTCAGTCGAGTAGGAGTTCTTTCGGTCTCCGAGTGGAACTCCATTATAGGACTAGTTATGGATGGGGAAGGCGGAAGCGGTTGATGTCTCACGTGGTCAAGAAGAGCCTTGGTTTGACTGCGTGTCAAAACCATTCAAGGCAAACAGGTTCAGGTTCTAGAAACTATGTTTTTTCAATTTCAAAAACTCAGAATGGGGTTTTGGCAGAAAAAGGGTCGGGTTTTAAGGCTACTATTTTGAAAAAAAGGACTATGACAGTGACTGACGTCAATTTAAAAACCGATGTTGGTGAGAACAGATGGCCGACGTTGGTCAGATAATCGATGCCAGCGAGGAAATGTTGCCGACGTCGGTGGTAAAACTGATGCCGGTGACTGTGTTTTCCAGAAACCCAAAAGATTTGAGAGTTTTTGGAAAAAAGGAAGAAGAACGTCCTCACTAGCTCAAACAAGTAGATAAGAATAGAAAAGATGAAGAACACAAGCAGATCCTAAGCATTAAATCCCTAGGAATAAATTATTAGGATCATGTTGGCTTATGCCTTAGAATGTGTTTAGGAAGATTGGCTTTTGAGACGGGTCCTAGAAGAGGTAGTCTATGGATGGTTTCAAGTTTGTTTAGGCACTCAAGAGTCTGGGTCAGGTTTCATACATGGCCTGGTGCTAAGGAGCAAGCTCCCCTCACTTCACGAGCCCAGTGATAAGCTGGTCTCGCTTAGCCAAAATATACTTTCCCTAGAGATTATCCTCTGCCAGAGAACAGAGTGGGCTTTCCCGTTGGTGATGAAATCCAAGTGGGATTACCGGGACGGGTAAGGTATCTGCTGGGTGATGAAATCTCAGTCGGGCCTTGTCTCAAGTAAGTTTGATGTTTGATTTGTGCAAGTGATTTGGTTGTGTAACATAAAGTGGATTACGATTAATTCATGATGCGATTATTAATTACTAGGTGTGGACTAAGTATGCAATCAAGAAGAAATGAAATGCAGTGTGTTTTAAGCCCAAGTTGAAATGTTAGTTCGTATGAAGACAAATGGAGAAAGGGTTGAAGAGTATGACTTTTGACTAGTCTATGATGCAAGAAAAGAAAGAAGAGTCCTTTTTAATCCTACTTATAATGTCTTTTGGAAGAGATATAGAAGAAAGAGGTGAAAAGGAGAAAACTAATGCACCCTATATGAAAAGAAAGAAAAGAACCCAAGGAGGACCTTAGGGTCCCACTGGGTGTGCCAGAATGTTTCTATACGAGATTTCACTTTTCACATTCAAGAAAGGAAAAATGAGAAACTAAGAAGAAAGGACGAGGGTTTGTATGTACCTGGATTGTGGACTTACGCACCAGATTCAGATGATAGCAGGAACTCCTCTTTGGTTGTGGAGGATGACACCTAAAAGAGAAAGAGACTAAAACATGAAAAACGTTAGATGACAAGAAAGTGGACTGCCAAGCAAAAGCTTGGTCCTAGAAGCGCAAAGACTTCTTGGAGGATGACAGTCCACTGTTAAAAATAGAATGTTGATAGAAACAGAAATGATAAAAGACTAAATGAAAGAAATAAAAAGCAAAAGCGTACCTGATATGCAGCAGTCTACTTTGCATAGTCGCCGACGTCGGTGGTATTACCGGCATCGGTCAAGTAAGGTCGCCAATGTCGGTTATGCTACCGACGTCGGTAGGGGAAATGGTTGAGGTCGGTCGGGGTAATGGTCAAGGATGAGTTTCAAGCCTGGTTTTGGTCTGCAGAGTAGTCTAAGAGGTCGTTTGAGGGTCTAAAAGTCTGTTTGGGAGTCAGAGGGATTGTTTGGAGGTCTGAGGGACTATTTTGGGTTCTGAGGGACTAAGAATATTGTCTGGGAATGGACTGAATGGGTGACAGAGGCAAAAAGGGGAAGACAGGGAGATAGGGATCTGAGAAGGCTTTTCAACCTCTTAGGGAAGGATAAGGAAGGTTGTGGATAGTGGGCTAGATTAGTAGATGAAATCAAATAAGAAATGAAATAGAAAACCAGACAGTACTTACCTCTTGCTTGCTGAAGGAAGAATGGAGAAAACCTGTTGTTGAAGCTGTTGACGGACCTGCAAATGCCAAGAGCCTGGAGCTATTCCTGTAGAGTACCTGTAGTTGGTGGTGTTTGTTGTGCGAGAGGGAGAGAGAGAGAATTTGAATGCCAAGTGCCAAAAGAGTTCACGTTTGCAGGGGGAAGAATAGTTGCATAAATGCAGTTTTAATGTTAACCGATGCCAGTAGGACCGCCGACGTCGGCCGAATAATGACCGACGTCGGCGACAGAAGAATGGGGACAGAGGCTAAAATTAGCCTCTGTCCATTCTTGCACGCTGCCAGGGTCAAAACGGTCATGGGAAAACGGTCGTGAGGGGCTTAAATGGCCGTGAGAGGAAGGATTAAGAGAGGATTTGGGAAATTAAAGCTAGGAAAGAGGTGGGGGCATCCAAGGAGGGGATCTAAGGTGGCATGGGTGAGGTGGAAAGGGGGCCACCAATTTAAAATATTTGATTTATTTTGATTTAAAATTGAGGGGGCTTAGGACAGGTGTTAGGAAAATAGACCAAAGGGGCCAAAGGGGGAGGGTGACCAAGGGGTAGACACGATTTCGGTGTCTACAAGATCATGATGAGGAAATTTTATAAGAAGAAGAACAACGAGAAAAACCACTATTGATAGAAGAGAGGATGGTTTAGGATTCAAAAAGAAAAAAAATGAAGGAATCAAGGTTGATGTTCCAGATTATGAAGATAGTTTAAAACTAGAAGAGTTGATAGATTAGATAAATAACATAGAGAAGTTCTTCGAGTCGAAGACTATGAAAGAAGATAAGAAGGTAAAGTTTGCATGCACAAAATTAAAAGGTCATACAATTATTTGGTAGGATTACCTGAAGAAAGAGAGATATAGGAAAGGTAAAGAGAAGTTTAATCCATGAAAATAGATAGAAAATAAGCTGAAGGAGAAATTTCTTCTTATGGATTATGCACAAACCCTATACAAAAGATTCTAAAATTTGAGGTAAAAAGATCACAGACAAGAGTATACAAATGAATTTTATAAGCTTTCCATATGAGTGAAGCATGATAAAATAGAAGAGAATATGGATGCAAGGTATGTAAATAGTTTGAAATTTTCTATTCAATATGAACTAAGTATGCATAGAATATTTAGTATGGAGGAGGCTTATCAATTAGCTTTGAAGGTTGAAGAAAAAAAATAGATAAAATTTTAGAAGAATGTCTCTTGGTCTAAGAAGAGGCAAATCTTCAAATAGGAGACAAGGTGGGTTTAATACCACCAAAGTTAGATCTAATACCGATAGAGATGAGTCATCACATGGTGTAGAAAGGCAAGATGATAATAGGCAAGGGTTTCAATACCAACAAAAAAGAAGATGATTTCAAAGAGGACAAGGTTACAACAGTGCTAGAGAATGGTTTTTGAATTAGTGCAGATTTTATGTTTGTTATAGATGTGGAGAAGAAAGGCACATAACATTTGAGTGTCCACACTATCAAGATCATGAAATGAGGCAAGAAGATCACCCAAGAGTGAATCTAGTTGAGGCTAAGATAGATTATGAAAATATTGAAGTTACACCTACAGATGTAGGAGAGAATCTCATGATAAGAACCATGATCGCTCCAAAGAAGAACAAGTGCAGAGTAAAGAAGGTGGTGATGCATGGTTGAGATCAAATATTTTTAAACAATATGCAATTCAGGTGGAAAGGTATGCAAAGTAATTATAGATGGTGGTAGTTGTGAAAATATAGTTTCTAAAGAAATGATAGATAAATTAAATCTACAATGTGAAAAACATTATAATCCTTATCAGATTTGATGGTTTAAGAAAGGGAAAGAGGTTACAGTAGATAAAATGTTCTTAATCAAGTTTTTTATAAGAAAAACTTATAATGATAAAATATGGTGTGATGTTATTCTGATGGATACATACCATTTGTTATTGGGAAGACCATGAAAATTTGATAGGAAAGTAATTCATGAGGGAACAAAGAACACATACACTTTTTTAAAATATGGTACAAAGGTAGTTTTGTTTTAGATTAAGGTAAAAACAGGTTTTGAAGGGACCCCAAAACCCTGAAACAAAGATAGAAAGATGAAGCATTAACGACCACAGGCAAAACCTAAAACCTACTATAAAGAAGTAACATAAATAGGTTTTATATGGACCTGAAACCACCTGAAAGACCACAAGTCAAAACCTAGGTTTTACATAGACCTGGCTACACCATAGTCAAAAGATTACAAAAAACCAGGAAACAGGACCAGATAAGACAACCAACTAGAAGAACCAGGCTATTCTTCCAGTTCCAAAATCATTTTCACTGCTTCCTTACCTTTCATAGTAGTATCCTGAATGGCAGTAGCTGCCAACATGGCTCCCTCTTGCATAGCTTTCTTTCTTGAACTCTGTCTCGTCCTCTTGCTAGGCCCCTCCAAGGATTTGATCTCCTCATTAGCTCTTTTTCCAATATTAATAGTTGCAGCATATATGTTAGATGTAACCTCCTCCATTTTCATTCTGCTCTCCTTGATGAGTTCCCTTAGGTTGTTCTCATAGTCTTTGAGATTGATGGGGATGTCTCTCATCTATTTTTACATGTTATTGATTTTGTTCCAAGCTGCCTTTTGGTTGTCTTCCATTATTTCCATTTTATTTTTGAGATCCATTATCTCCTTAAACATCCATGAATCAAGTTGGAGGATAGCCTCTACTTTGCAATTAACCCATCTCGTAGGTGTGTGCCTTCCATCATTCCACCTTTTATCACTCCACTCTTCTATGTTCTTATTAGGATTGTTCCCGCCTTCTTCAATGTGATCCTTTCTTCCCCTTTGATTCTGTTCCTTAGTTTTAGCTTGAACTCCCAGGTCCATTTCTTGGTTGTCAGCCTGAACTATGTTTTCCCTCTCATTTATCGAAATAAGGTCCTCAACAGGGTCATCCAGGACTTTATCATCCTCAAACACTTGCTGGTTTTCCTCAGAGTCATGTTCACTATTTTCAGACTCCTCCTCTATGTTGACTCCTTCTTGCTCATTCTTCTCTTGAACTTCTTCTTCCTCATTGGAACTTGTATTCCTGCTTTTTGTTCCTCCCTCTTCCTCCAAGCTTTCCTCCCCAGACTTATTAGTTCTCTCCCACTCTGTGTCCTCGTCAACATTCTGATTCTTGACACTAGGGGGCTTGATTTTATCTTTCCCTTTAACAATTTCACTCTTGTTACTCCATGAATCCTTGTTTTTCCCTAGATAAGGGTTCATAACCATGGCCTTGTTCTTGCAATAGCCTTCAATTACCAGGATTAATCCTTCATGCAGAATAGGATGCATTTCCTCTCACAAAGGTAGTTTTGTTATCTCTTAAAGAGAAAGAGAAGATAAAAAGCATGCTATATACTAAAGAATTTATTTAAGATATGAAGGTAGCAGGTTACTGTTATACATTAGTAGCAAAGAATGAAGAAACAAAAATGGTGTTAATACCAATAGAAGCAGTTAGAGTGTTGAAAAAATATGCAGATGTTATGCCTAATGAGTCACTAGATGATTTACCACTAAAGAGAGATATTCAACATCATATTGATTTGATTCCAGGATCAGTTATACCCAATCAGGTAACTTATAAGATGAGTCCAACAAAACATACAAAATTAAATAAAAATTTTATTAAATTGCTAAGAAAGAAGGTGATAAGGAAAAGTATGAGTCCATGTGCAAAACCAACATTGTTGACTCCAAATAAAGATGGGGGATGAAGAATGTGTTTGGACAGTAGAGCAATTAATAAATTTATAATCAAGTATGGGTTTCCTATGCCTCATTTAGATGATATGATGGATGTGCTTATAGGATCAAAATATTTTACCAAGATTGTTCTAAGGAGTGGTTATTATCAAATTCAAATTCGTGAAGGAGGTGAGTAGAAACCTACATTCAAGATTAGGGATGGATTATATGAAAATATGGTGATGCCATTTAGATTATCTAATGAACCCAACACATTTATGAGGATGATGAATATGGTGCTATGAGAATATATTGGTAAGTATGTGGTTGTTTATTTTGATGATATTTTGATATTTAGTAAGATTAAAGAAGAACACTTACAACATTTGAGAATGGTAACGGATTTGAGTATGTAAATTTGAAGAAGTTCAAGTTTATGCTAAAATAATTTGGTATTTTTAAGATTTGTAGTTTAAATAGATGGTGTGAAAATGAATGAAGAAAAGATAAAGATAATTGTTGAGTGGCCTATTCCAAAAAACATTACAGAGGTAAGAAGTTTCCATGGTTTAGCAATTTTTTACAAAAAATTTATTAATTTTTTTAGTAGCATTGTGGCACTAATAACATATTGCATGAGAGGGAAGGAATTTACATGGACCAAAGCAGCCACAAAAAACATTGAATTTTTGAAGAAAAAGATTACAGAAATACTAATTTTATTATTACCAAATTTTAACAAAGTGTTTGAAGTTGATTGTGATGCTTTATTTGTGGGAATTGGTCCTATGCTGAGTCAAGAAAGAAAGTCAATAGCATATTTTAGTAAAAAAATGAATGAGGTAAGAATAAAGTATTCTACTTATGATGTTGAACTTTATGCAATTGTATAGACATTAAGACGTTGGAGGCATTATCTAGTGTCTAAAGAGTTTATACTATTTACAGATCATGACACTTTGAAGTATGTGAATACATAAAAGAAGTTGAATATTAGGCATGAAAAGTGGGGTTTTTTATTGTAGGCGTATGCTTTTCTGTTGAAGTATAAATCAAGAAAATAGAATCAGATAAATGATGCATTGAGCAGAAGGGTAATATTATTAACTACTAGGTCAGTGAAGTAGTTCGATTTGAAGCTATCCAAGAATTATATGATACTGATCCATATTTTGACAAGATAGTTGAGTAGTGTAGGAATCATAATAGGTGAAACAAATTCTATTCATGATGAGTATCTTATACTAGAAGTTTATCTCTTCAAAGAAAAATAATTGTGCAATCCAGTTGGGTCTCTATGAGACAATATAATAAGAGAATTATATAGTGGAATTTTGGCTAGATATTTTGGTAAGAAGAAGGCAATAGCTTTGGTGGAGAAAAAATATTTTGACCAAAGATGAAGAGAGATGTGACAAGGTATGTTTCAAGGTGTAGAATATGTCAAGTGGTTAAAAGACATACAAAATACTGGATTATATATGCCATTACCAGTTTCAAGATGACTATGAATAGATTTGAGTATGGATTTTATGTTGGTATTAACAAACACACAAAGAGGTAATGATTCAATTTTTGTTATTGTAGATAGATTTTTTAAAATATTTCATTTCAATGAATGTAAGAAAACCAATGATGACACTAGAGTTGAAAAATTATTTTTTAAAGATATTGTGAGATTGCATGGTGTTCCAAAAACTATTACTTCAGATAGAGACACAAAATTTATAAGTCATTTTTGGAGGACTTTGTGGAAAAATATGGATACTAAGATATAATTCAATAGTGCATATCACCCACAAACAGATGGATAGACAAAAGTTGTGAATAGGAGCTTGAAAAATTTATTGAGATGCATAGTGGGAGAGAAGCCCAAGCAATGAGACTTGGCTTTACCACAAGCTAAGTTTGCATATAACAATTCAATGAGTAGATTAATAAGAAAGTCAAATTTTAAAATTATTTATGAGAGAAATCCTATGAGTATTTTAGATTTGGTAAAATTACCAATTGTAGTTCAAATTAGTAATGATGTAGAAGCATTTGCAGAGCATATGCATTAGTTACAAGAGGGAGGAAGAAGAACTCTGCAGGAAAGTAATGAGAAATATAAAGTAGTAACAGATATCAGAAGAAGATCCAAGGTATTTTAAAAAGGAGATTTGGTAATGGTTTAATTGAGGAAAGAAATATTTTCAAAAAACATGCACAACAAGTTGAAATATAATAAAATTGGACCATGCAAAATTGTGAAAAAAATCAATGATAATGCCTATGAGGTGAGTTTACCACATAATTTATATATATCATTAGTATTTAAGGTTTTATATTTATATGAATTTCATGGGGAAGATGAGGGTGGTGAGGAAGATGAAGAGGTAAATTGGGAGCAACATGTTTCAAAGAAAAAGAAGGAAAAAATAGTGCAGGTTTTGGATATGAAAATAGTGAGTACAAGGCAATGGAATTATAACAGGTATTTAGTATAGTGGAAAGGATTACAGTAAGAAGATAACATTTGGATTAAAAAATGAGAGTTGAAGAATATTGACAAGAAAAAATGGCAGTAGTACAATCAGGGCAACTCACAAGAACTGAGTTGTTTTCAACCAGAGAAGAATGATGCAGAAAAAATAGGCCAACCTTTTGGAGGCCATAACTTTTGAACCATAACTCCATTTGAGCTCTCCCATGCACTAAAATGACTGTATCAAAAAATTTGATTCTTCCCTAAGGAGATCTACCCCCTTAGATTTGATTTTGATATTTTTCAAAGGCCAAAAATGATCATCTGAGGGTCCAAAATTAACGTTTAATAAATTTTTAAAGAATTTTCTATTTTTAAAAATTGTATATTTTTAGGACCGGATGTTAAATTTAGTTAAATTTCATTCCATAGGATAATATTATTTATGACATTTTAAAATATTTTTAGAGCTATGTGTGCTTGCATGTGAAACTATAAATAACGGTTGCTAAAAATAGATTTTTTTTAGATTTTTTTTTTCAAATTTTTGCATGTCAACTCTAATTTTTGAGTTGAGACTTATTTAAGCATGATTTGGGTTTGTAATTATTTTCAAGTAATTTAATGCGAATCAATTCTGAGTTATTATTTCAAATCCTAGCCTACTAATAATTTTATTATCTTGATAGTTTTTGAGTTCATTATACAACATTCAAACTAACTTTTTATTTTGCGAACCAACTCTACATTTTAAAAATCAACTCTACATTTTTCTTATCAAATTACATATTGCCTTCATATACATAGATTATCTTACTGCACTCTCTTTTTAATCACTTTGGAGAAGGCATTCAATATGATCTCCATTGCTTGAAAATATAATATAAGCCCAAAAACTCTTATAAAATCTGAACTAAATCATCTTTTCAGCCTTTTCAATATCAAACAAATCATTGCAACAAATGGCCACAAACCAAAACAAAAATATGTCCTTCATAAAATTTTAAAAATACTCTAAATAAATCATATTAGCATGGCCGTACATATTATTTATCCCCATAGTTTTTAATATATGATTCACATATTAAAATATGGCTTGCATAAACCAAAATATTTAAATAATATAGATGGTAATAGATCTTATATGCACCTACAAGAAATAAGTATGCTTAAACAAACTTGCTGGTTATATGTATTTCAAATCCCTACCCACAAGATCACTGTCTCTAAGACCAAAAAAACATTATTATCAAAAGAAAAGTGTGGATGTTATGACCTCATCCATATATGGAAACACCACTTGAAAAAGACTGAAGATCATCATCAAGCAATCTCTATAAAAAATATATTTTCATCAATATTGGATGGTTTCAAACAAAAGTTACGGTATTGTATTTAAACAATGATATTGAATAAAGAACTAAAAAATACCTTGTTTTCCATAGAAAAGAACACCATCTCTATTACATTCTTAACAAAGATAAGTTAGGTACCCCAAGAAATGACTAAAAACCATTTCTATTCTCATTCAAAAGGGAAAAATAATAACTTAGTTCTACACAAACTAATCCATCAATCACATTGTATTAAAATATTAAGAAAACATATATTTTAGATATATTTTTTTAACATTATAAGGAATCGAGGTTTAACTTAGTTTGGAATTTATTACATCAATTTTATATCAATTTATGTGACACAATTAAAAGCTATTTATAAAAATATGTTGGGATATCTATTATCATATGTTAAAAATGTGACAACAAAGTTAAATTTTGGATTTTTTTTTGGTGTGGTTTATAACCCACTCTTTGATAAAGGGGTTGTGGGGGGGTAATTCCCCCCACTATTTTCGTAGGGGTCCAGGGAGCAATGACATTCTATGGAGCTCTCTTGACGGGGGTTCAGGGGCAACATCTCCAAAGCAAAAAATTAAAGAGTCAAACCCCTATTTCTATGAAGACGAATTCTATCAAATTCTATGTTTAGGAAGGAAAGTCCTAATAATATTTTTCCACTTTATTTTTAGGAGGAGGAATCCTAATGGTGCTTTGTCAAATAGACATATTTATCTTTGCACAAAGTTCGAATGTAATCTACACGGCAAGTTCTTATGTAATTTATTCATCTTCGAATTAATGAAACTTGATATTTTACACTATCGATATTTCCTTAGCTTTATTAAAGTTTTACCATGTAAATCTTATCTTTTGTCTCATAAATGTTGATATTTTATCTATTTAATCATCTCTATTATTACATTTTATTATATTTACATAATTTCCTAACATCATATAACTAAATGTTATCCATATAAATGAATACAAATGAATGTTGTTTATAAAAATTTAAATTTAATAAATAATTATTAGGCATCAAAATTCAATTTGGAAGACCAAACTAAAAATACATTTGCATCCCTGAGATCCTCAAAATGCACACAAGAATAGATCAAAAGTTAAACTCCCTGAAGGAATTTCTCTAGAGCTTCATCTTATTGTGAGCTCACCCTTGTATTTAGAGAATAGGGAAAGTTTACAAAGAATCCCAATAGCTTGTTAAAATTTCCTATGCATCTACCACCATTAAATGTGCCTTCTCAGGATTATCTAGTAGAGTAAATGTCTTCATAAATGCAAAGTGTGCCTCTTGTATATTCTATCAATTTGCATTCAAAGCCTTGGAGTGCCAAAATATTTTCTACTAACATGTTTATCCTTTTGGAATAAATGATAGCTATGTTAGGTAACAACAATGTTTTTATAAGTGAGCCATAATATGGCTTTGCTATGAAACTTAAAACATTGTTTCGTATTTTAATAGATGCAAAAATGCAAAGCCCAAATTTGGTACAATGGTGTTATTTGAAACTCACCCACATATTATTTTACTCAAAATATTATGGAGAAAGAAGCTTTATCCAACCACGGTTAACATAGCCTAATCATATTGACTAGTATAACCTTTTAAAATTGAATAACATATCTCTGAGTGCTAAAAATATGATCTTGTAAATGAATATGACCATGTCTTCAAGATGTATATTTTATAGCATCTTGATGGGTTTTATAACATCTTTATTTGAAGTTTTTATTGAGATTTTAATTCTAATCTGAAGATTAAAAAATAACTAGATTATCATTTATGATATTTGACGAGAATAACTAAAAGTATTATAAGAAAATTTCAAAGAATGGCATCAAATTTACTATTTAATAGTTGAATGTGATATCTTTGTCATTGTTATATTTTGATGTATCATCATTATTTATATATTTTTTCACTTGTATGAATATATCTAGTCATTTTCACTTGTTAAGAAATAGCAAGGCAAAAAAAACTTCACTATTCAAAATTGAAAAAAGTAATTTCACATACTTGGAACTATAAAATTCTAACTATTTTCTAAAATATCATATAAAGTGTGAAATCTAAAAAACAATCATAAATGTAATTTGAAACCTATAAAAACATAAAATTAAGAATGAAAGTTGCTCTTACCAAGATAATTATTTTAAGTGATGAAACATGGTAAAATCATAAAATAAAGTTTTAGATGGGTTTATATTTTTGATAATTATTTTAAGTGATGAAACATGGTACAATCATATAATAGTTTTAGAGGGGTTTATATTTTTTCAATAGAGACATAGTGATGACACAATCTCACTAGCTGATTTATACCTCCCTAGTGATGCCTATCCAGCCAATAGACTAGATTTGAAAAGAGAAGTATAGGTCCATGTATTAATTATAATGACATGTAGTGTGTATGTTCCTAATCTAATATCATAAAGGTCAATACAAATTAGTTTGACTGATCTAATTATGGACAATGTTTATTTTTCACAATTCTATAGGTTGGATAGCATATTTGTCCCTATCCACTCTTGTTTTTATGATCTTGGATTTACATGTGTTCCCCTATCCCTAATCAAAATTTTAGTGAAACTTTTTCCAATATCCATTACTATCCATTATTTTATTGATGATACATTCTCATTTAACATTGTTCATTTTGAGCTGGAGTGTGTCCCACTTCCCATGTAATATTGTTTGTGTATTTGCATTATGATTGTACTAAAGGAGGAATGTTGTATATTTATTATTGTTAGTAAAATATTGTATATATTTTAATAATTAGTTATTATAAGTTAGTATTAGGTGGTAATGATATTATTTGGTGATTATTTTAACATTTGTAGACTAGAAATTATTAAAATTAGAAGTCAACTTATAATAACATTTGATTGAGAAATTAGTGGTAGATGATAACAATCATATCCTATAATGTATGATATGAAATATTTATAAATATTAAAATTTAATAAATATAATATTATTTTGGCATGAGACTTTTCCCCCCATCAAACTAGGGAAGCAGACACTTAGTCATGTATGGCAACATCATTTTCCTAAAATTCACTCACTTTTTTTGTTCAGTTACGTTCAATATTTTTGGTTAATTTTGAAAAATTAAGATGTAAAATATGTATATATTTATTCCCCCTTTAAGGCAAAGGATTATTAAATATATTTTTAAAATCACTCGTTTCAAAAGAAAGAGTAATGTGCATCATGTGTCATCAAGTAATATAATTGAAGTAGTTAGAGTCTTTGAAATTTTCTAAAAACATGTGTATGTAACCAATGTAAAATATTATCATGTAAAGCTCAAAAGTAAGAAACAACTTAATTTGAGGATAAAAGAGATAGGGGAAACAAATATACCCCAATTAAAACTTTGTATGCACTAAATATATATAATAATAAGGTCAAGGATATATTTAAGGGTAAAATTACCTCAATAGAAAATCATTGTGCCCATAGAAGGGTTGAATAAGGCAATGAATCATACACAATAGTATTATGCCAAAATAGATGCATGGTAAAGATTGTAGAAACTTAGGCACCAAGCATAATAATAATAATAATAATAATATGATTCACGTCACCAAGCATAGTAATGTGCATGATATGGGTCATGACATTAAGAATAGTGTATCACATAATATAGGCACTTTAATTTTACACACATATATAACTACACATAAGAAATCATCATGGAAGTAAATATGACTCATAAGAAATAGAGACACGACATGGCAGGAAGACTAGAGGATCCTTTATGAAGAATTTTTCAATAAGACATCAACCAAAAAATGTACAAGCATAAACATTTAAGAAATTAAACAATTATAAGTACAAAATATAACACACAAAGTAATAGACATTTACAGCTGTGCTCTAGGAATTTGACTCAAAAGAGGATGGTTAGTATGGTGTTAGTTTTAAAATGAAAATAAAATGAAATAAACACACTAATAACATAACATCTCTAGGACTATACACTAGGGAGAACTTAGTTAACAAAAGCAAATGACAAACATAACTAAAAATCAAGGAATCAAACACTCCTTCACCTTCCTTGGATGTTCCAAATGCCTTTATAGTGGTGGCTTGCTCGGCTTGTGCTCATGAAGTCTTCATCAAAAGAGGCTTGGATATCTCCTCTTCTCCTTGGCACTTTTGGCTTGTGGCTTGGCTTGGCTTGGAATCAATTTGGCATGGTAACCCTAATTTCTTGAATCTTTTGGAACCAATCTTGCATTATAAATTTGCACTAATTAAGCTTAAAAATGATGTTGTGAGGACTCCTATTTCTATATTTTTATATTTGATTAGAATCAACCTAAACCATCCATCTCAAGATTGAGATGTGTGGTTGAGGATTAATTAAATTTTTGGAATTAAGTTTGTAATTATCCTCATCATGACATTAGAAGAAGGGAAAATTAAGAGGCATGGAGGGCATCATGGAAGGCATTGATGAGATATGGAGGGCATGAATCTTGATATTTGTGGCATTTATGGCCTAGGGATGTCTTTCCAAGAAATAAGGTCACTTGATAATGTAGATATTCAATATTCATTTCCAAAAATAAGTATTCAATAAGTTTCCATGGAATATTAATTAGGCTCTAATTTAGGTTAATTAGATCTTAAGCATGATTAAGCACTTCATACACAAATTACTCAAATTAATCAGAATGTCTTGTTATTGGTCTAAACTTTGACTGGATTAGAATTAGAAGATGATGTCAGATGTGTTGGAATCATATTCCCATTTATAATGTTACCAAAAAAAATAAAAAAGGCACGCATCTTGTGCAAAAAATTTGATAGGAAAGAGCAATCCAGAGCACCGAGGTGCAAAATTAACATTTTGACTCGAAATGAACTGATCAAAGTTAGTTGGCCCATAAATTACATTGCCCCATTTAGGGATACCTTGGCCAAAATAGGCATTTGAATATGTCAGTTTCACATCATTTATCATGTTTTAGTGTTTTAAAGCCAAATTGTGTGCTTTGTGTAGAAATTGGCCAAAAGCCTGATTAGAGGTTATCGATGGCTAGTTTTAGGTGTCTAAAATTTGCCCCTATTTGAGAAGGCATAACAAGCTATAAGCATAGTAATGTATTCTCAAATAATTAAAAGGTCTTGTATGCCTACAACTAAAATAATGATAAACTAGTTATATGATCCCCCCTCGAAGGAATGGTTGGCATAATTAGGTTAGCAAATGGTCCCTCAAAAGAAAAGAAGTGAAATAAGGGGACCAAAGAAAGGAAATATCATGAGGTGAAAACACAATGATATTAAAAAAGTAGTCAAAATCATTGAGAATGCAAGTGGGATGGTGTACAATAGTTTTTCCAAAGGCAATTATAAACATTGTACCTCAGTAGTGGCAACATGGTATGATAACACAAAGATTTACCCAAAGGTAGTTATAATCATTGAGAAGATGGAGTTGCCCCAGTTAAGATAGACAAATAAGGTAATACATGCCCCTGCATGGGTATAAAAATTAAAGTGGTGATAACACAATGATTTGCCCAAAGGCAATTATAATCATTGAGAAATGCAGGGGGGATGGTGTGCAATGATTTTACCATAGGCATTTATAATAATTGGACCTTGATTATGGCAAACATGATAAACTTGGCTGAGGAGATGATAACTTAACACATAGGGTAATGATGAATTGGAACAACCTACTAGTAGGGAGATGTTTGTTTGAACTAATAAAGATTGAAACTCTTTCATGTTTAATTACTCTATTTGGGATATGATTGGGAGGTGAATCGAGATGTCGATGCTGAAGAGATGTCACCATTGCTAAATAGAATTCTTGAAGATAAGGTTTGTTGTATCATGTGATGGTAGGCTTCATGATAGAACACCATAAATACTTGGCCAAAAATATGCATGAGGACTGACTCTTGTAATCCAATACTCAATAGAAAACAATGCACATATGATAGAAATCATAATGACAATGTAAACATATGAATATGGATAGATTCAAGTGTAAGTGTGGACAAGGAATCACCCAATGAACACACATAAACTAAATCAAGGAAACATTTTTGAAAGCAAGCAAACAAATAGATAAACAAATAGAAATAAATAAACAAACAACACAATAAAAACCCTATGAACATTGTCTCTAGAAAATAGGTGATAACTTAACAAATGAACAAAATGGGGGAATAGAAGAAAAAGAAGGGGGTGGCTGAGTTGTCTCCATATGCACTAGACAAGTCGACACTGCCTACATAGTTCTATGGATGTAATATCCAATAAAAATTTTAGGCTAAATTTAGTTCTCCTAGGGAATGGAAAGAATATGATAACTGAGGAAAATAAATAGAATGGATGTGATATAAGAATAGGAATGGTCTTGAAAAATGGCAAGTGTGTGAGAGAAAAAGAACAAAAAAGATGGGAAAACTAAATAACAAGTGATTTACTTGTAACTGAGTAAGGGTTCCTAGAATCCTTAAGGCAAAGAAGTGGTCACTATTTTTGTTATTGTCTAATGATTTTTTAAATGTTTTTGGAAGTGTTTTGGAGTGTCTCAACTCAATCAAGAATGATGAGACACTAAATGGTTCAAGCTCACAAAATGGCAAGAGCATTTAAACTAAAATTGCTCATAAAATGGTGAGAGCATGGCTTATGTTGTTCATAAAATGGTGAGAGTGTGGATTCAAAGGGTGACTAAGATGACCTCAACAAGTATTGAGCACTATCTACATAGTCTCAGAGTAAGACCTCAAGTCACTACAGTTCCACCTTTATAGCTGAGGAATTTGACTAGTATAGTAGGCACTTTAAACAAAACAGGCATAGTTAGTAAAAAGGTATAGGATGACATAGGAAGTGGAAAGTTGGTATGGAAAGACTTAATGTTTCCCCTAGTTTTCTCATAGGTAGTTATAACCAGGACATAATGACATAGATCAAAGGTACTAATTTATCCAAAGGTGGTTATAATTAGTAGCAAGATTGGTGGCAAGAAAGAAATAACAAATGAAGGATGAAACTACCAAAATTCTTGTCACACTCTCCCAAAATATGATCTCTATCTAAAGTATTGGAACAAACTGATGAAACTGATTAGATACCTTGATGCTACGTAATGGATGGAAAAAACCAAGGTCAAACGGGTTAGACTTTAGAACACACTGGGTTGGTAGGTCAAAAATGGAAATTGGATACAACAAAGAATATGGATAAGGATGGTATTTGTATAAAGAAGAATAGTGACAAAAAGGCATAACTGAAATGGTCCTTACATACAATAGACCTTAGTGCTCAAGCATAGTACTACTTGAAATGAATTATGTTCATCGACTCCAAAAGTTCATCTTTGTCTAGTGTAGCAAAACTGTATGCTCCTGATCCATAAATTGTAGTGATGATAAAAGGCCCTATCCAATTTGGTTTGAATTTTTTTATGCTTCTTCTCATTCATGGTATTATTTTGTTTTTCTTTAAGAATAAGATCACCAAGTTCAAATGTTCTATACTTAACACACAAATTATATTGGCCTTTGAGTTGGTTCTGATATGCTTGAAGATTATTGAGCATATCCATACATTTCTCATCAATTAGGTCTAGCTATTACATTCGAGCTACTCGATAGTCATGATCATCTAAGACATGCTTGAAAGAGATGCATAGTGAAAGCAATTTGACCTCAATGGGAAGGATGGCTTCAATACCATAAATAAGTGAGTATAGAGTGGCTCCTATGGGGGTATGATGATTGGTATGGTGTGCCTAAAGGGTAGGGAATATCTGAATGTGCCAATCATGATTGGCATCATTAATAATCTTTTGTATAATATTGACAATGGTTTTGTTGGATGCCTCAGCCTGGCCATTAACTTAAGGGTAATATTGTATATAAAAATGTTGTGTGATATTATATTTAGTACATAGTTAGTCTACATCCTTTTTCTTAAATGATCCTCCATTATTAGATATAATGTCAAAGGGAATACCATAGCGGTAGATGAGATGGTTAAAGATAAATTTGTAAATTTGCTTTCCAGTCATGTAAGTGAGGGGTATAACTTTAACCCACTTAGTGAAATATTTGGTGGTGATAAGGATATGTTTATGGTCATCAGATGAAGTGGGGTTAATCTTCCCAATGAGATCAAGTCCTCATGTAGAAGATGACCATTGTGTCAACATTAGTTTTATAGTTTTGCTGGGGCATGAATCAAATTAGCATGCCGTTGACATTTGTCACACTTATTTACATATGCAGTGGCATTTGCATCCATGATGGGCCAATAATAACTAGTATGCAAGAGCTTTTTGGATAGGACTTCCCTGCTAGAATGGGTTCCACATACTCCTTCATGAACTTCTCTTAATGCTAATGTAGACTTTGCTAAATTTAAACAACGAAGTAGAGTTCCATAAAAATTGTGATGGTAAAAGGTGGATCTAATTAGAGTATAACGAGTGGAATGATGAATGAAGGCTTTGGTTTGTTTTTAAGAGAGGTTATGTGGCAAAACTTAGTCATGAAGGCAGTTGTAAATGCCTAAGTACTAGATATAATTATGACAAATAATATCACAAATCATTACAATGATTGAAGTTTCATGAGCTAGTGCTGAAAAATTCTTGATGACGAATTGATATTCTCTAGATTTATCTATTTGTTGAATCAAATAACCAATAGTAGCCATGGCATCTATAGTTTTGTTACTAGCCCTTAGTATATGCTCAAATTGAATGTTGGAAATTTGTTGTTTAAGAGCGTTGACCATGGCTTTATATGGAACTAGCTTATCATCTTTGGTCTAAAAATAATTTATAACCTGATTGATGATTAACTGAGAATCACCATAAACTTGAAGATGAGATATATTCTAATGCACTACTTGTTGAAGTCTTGCAATAAGTGCTTCATACTCAGCCATGTTGTTTATACAAGGAAAGTTGATTCTGAATGATTTAGGGATTAGATCCCCTTATGGTGTAATAAATAATAGGCCTACCCCTAATCCATGTGCAATGAATGAACCATCAAAATATAGCTTCCAAGGCAACTCCTAAAGGGGTATGTCAATGATGGTCATGATGGATTCATCAAGAAATTAAAACTTGAGTGGCTGTGTATCTATGAGAGGGGCTTCAACAAGTTGATCTGTAAGAATTTATCCCTTGATTGCCTTTTGATTGACATATTCTATGTCAAATTCACTGAGAAGAATGATCTATTTAGCCAGTATACCTTGTAAAGTTGTTTTAGATAGTAGATACATGAGTGGATATACTTTTGAAATGACCATGATCTTATTATTTAACATGTAATGACATAGTTTTTGAGCTATGAAAACCATGGCTAGACAAGCTTTATCAATAGGTGCATAGTTATGTTCATATATAACTAAGGTACAACTTAAGTACTATACAATATGCTCTTTTCCATTGTCATCATGTTGAGCCAAAAGTGCCCCCAAAGTATGATCAGTAGCTGAGAGGTATAATAATAATGGTTTTCCTAGCATAAGAGGTAATAAAATAGGTGAATTGACAAGATAGTCTTTGAGCTTTTGAAAAGCTACTTGGCAGTGATCATCCCAGTGAAATGCAACTCCTTTCTTCAAAAGATATGTAAATGGATGTCACTTATTTCCTAACTGAGAGATGAAGGGTTGGATTGACTAGATCTTACCCTACAAACTATGGAGTTGTTTTAAATTGGTTAGTGGTGGCATCTCAGTTATGTCATGGACTTTAGCCAAATCAACTTCAATACCTCTACAAGATATGATGAAGCCAAGTTATTTTCTTGAAGTTACACCAAACACACATTTATTTGGATTGAATCTAACTTTGTACTCTCATAATCTTTCAAATATATTACACAACACTATTGTATGGTAAGCCCTAGTTTTGGATTTTCCTAATATGTCATCAACATAGTCTTCAACAATATCATGTATCATATCATGGAATATGATAGTCATAGCCCTTTGATAAGTGGATTTAGCATTTTTAAGGCTAAATGGCATCACCTGATATCAAAATGTTTCTCATGGAGTGGTTAATGCTATTTTATGTTTACCTTTTGGTGCGATTATGATCTGGTTGTACCCTAAAAAGCCATCCATGAGTGAAATCATTTCATAACCAGTCATGGAGTCAATGATCATGTCAATATTAGGCAAGGGAAAATCATCTTTAGGATAATATTTGTTGATGTCTCAAAAATTAGTACAAATTCTGATCCCTTCAAGTTTTTTGCTAACAGGTACCACATTAGAGATCCATTTTGAGTAATCAATGGATCAAATACATCCTACTTCTAAGAGTTTTTCCAACTCTTTTTTTACCAATATAGAAATGTGAGGATGCATCTTACGTAGCTTTTATTTTATCATTTTAGCTTCAATATTAACCAAAAAGTGGTGCAAAACCAAGGTGGGGTCTAAACCTGGCATGTCAGAATAGGGCCATGCAAATATATATATAAATTCTCTCAATAGAGTTGTAAAGACATCCTATTACTCCTTAGTGAGGGATGTACCTAATTTATCCATTTTAGGTTTGATAAAGTCTTGATGTTTACCTATATTATATCTTCAACTAGAAGGGTCAAACTATCTTCTAGGATAGTAGGTAATGACTTGAAATATTGAATTATGTTTGGATCCTCTGTTAGGACATGCTCTTCAACTTCTCCTAAGCATGATGAATCTGAATCCCCTAATGGGAGATCTAGCCATGTGACAAAAATAGTCAAAACTTCTTGAAAATTTTGATCAAAAATTTGTTGTTGCTCAAAGCTAAACTCAGATCCATAGGCAAATTCTTCATTAGTGTTCTCTTGGTTTAAATTTGAAGAAGAATGAATACCCCATCTAATGGCATCTAAAATAAGTTTTCACCACTAGCCTAGTCTTTATCTTTACTTTTTTCCTAGTTAGAAAGTGCCTCAAAGAGTTTTTCACTTTGGGACCTCAATTTTTTACTTATTTATTTTTGGCTAAGGGTGTTCACTCACTCTCCAAAATAGGCTTTAAGATCCAACATGATTGAGAATACTGATTTGTGATCTCCCAATGGAACGTTATCTCTAAGGCCTAAGAAATCACAAAATGCTTCATCATTTTGGAACTCATCAATCGATATACTAGATTCTTCTTGGTCCCAATCTATCAGTTGGGGATAATATAATGGCAATGGGTTGTGATGAATGGCTAGGGTAAGGTTGTAAATGACATTATTATCAAATAAGTTGGTTTCATCTAGGTTATCAAAAGTGAGGTTATGATCAGACTATGCTTCGCTATCAGCATCATCATCACTAGTCATTGGTGATGGAATTTAAATAAGTTATGTGGGGTCACCCCCAGGTAGTTTAAATCCAAGTCCATAAGGTTTTTCATACTTAGTCATGGAAATTGGCTTAATGGTCCCTTGTTTATTTGGTCTGAGGCCTCTTCTTTCATATTTTTGATGATCCATGATCCTATTGGGAATAGGATACTTTGCACTTTTATAAAAATCAACTTGGTTGTCATTGTATAACCATGATCTGTCACCTTTAAGAGGGTCAGGTTCTAGGCCAAATGTTGGTACAAATGTGATAGGTCCTATATCTTTGTTATTTTGTTTCCAATTCCTATGTGGGATGACTCTAGGTCACCCAAAAGTTTTTTAGATTCTGAGGAAGATTGGAAATATGAAATGTATCATGGATCACAAACTCTCCTGATCCATTATCTGAAATGGTGAAATGATTAGAAGCTTTAGGTACTGGCATGTGGGAAACATAATCCAAGGTATTACAATCTATGTAATTATCTGGTGAAGGATCAATAAGTATAACCTTTCCTTTATCCTAATTGAAACTTGGATTCATACCGTATTGATAATTATAACTTTGAAATTCAGCCTCAAGATGCTTGTAGTGTTCATATGGGTGTAAATCTCTTGAAATATTCACTTCCATCCCTGAGTGGGAAAACTTGATATATTGGTGCAATGTTGATGGAACTACATGAATCTCATGTAACCAATGCCTGCCTGAAAGCATATTGTATGATAACTCTAGATCAAGCACATGGAAAAGTGTATCATGGGTCAAAGACCCAATGATAACTGCCAAACTAATAGTGCCTTATGATTCTCTTCCCTGATTATCATAGGCTTTGATAGTTATTTTTTTGGACTAAAGATTTGTCATTATGTACCCAAGAAGCTTGATGAGCTTTAGAGACACTATATTGAGGCTAGATTTATTGTCTATAAGGACATGTTTCACTTTATGTCATCTTATATAAACCTCTATGTATAATGGATTATTATGGAGTGGGCCAATGGAAGACATATCACTTTGGTTGAATGTGAATTGTTGGGCTGGAGTTAGGTGTCCAACCAAAGCTTGAAATTTATCAAGGGATATGTCACTAGCAATAGTGGATTGGGTCAAGAACTCATTCGAGATGTTCTTATGGATTATTTACATTCTCAACAAATCTAAAATAGAAATTTGTGTTGGTGTCTTTTGTAATTATTCTAGAATATCAAACTTCTTATCTTGGTCAGTAGTGAATGGTTTACTCCAAGGCTGAATGGTTGGTTGGATGACATGTAAAGTGGAAAATGGTTGTGGGCCAAGGATATTAATCTTTGACCTCTAAGTTATGATTTCATAATCAGGATTAAATACTAGACCATTATTGCTAACTGCTATTGGAAATGGTGTGAGACCAGGTAGGACAAGTCTCGGTTGTCAGTGCATTTACATGTGGTCACGTGGAAAAAATGAGTTATTACTATAAGATTCAAAAGTGGAAGTCCTAGTTTGTTGGTTTGCTTGTATGCACTCCTAGTTCAAAGAAGTATTATCCATGTAATTTGGATGAATATTATTGTTTAGCAATGGTCTAGGCTAATTAGTGCTTGGTCTAGAATTAATGGAGATGGTATTAGTGCTACCCCATACAATATGACCTAAAACCTTATTGTAGTCATGTGCAACTGCATGGTAGGTTTGTTGGTTATTACCATTATGACCTTGGTTTTTTCTATTATTTTGTCATTGTGGATTCTGCTATTGAATTTGTCAATTCTGCGAGTTTGGCTATTGTTATTATTGCTGATTATTTTGTTATTGCTGATTGTTATGTCAAGGAAAAGGGTTTTGATAAATCCCAAGAGTTTCATTATAAGTGGAAGAACCATTATCCAATGTTATCTCCCCATTATCCAACATATTTTCAATTAAATTCTTGGTTTGGACACATATTTTTAGATTATGCCCATTGACCCTATGATAGTCACATAATTCATTTTCTCGGTACCAATCGGGATAAGGAATGCCTTGGGGACAACACTTTAGTATAGGCCAAATAATCAAATTAGTGGTAGCAATCTTGTAAAATATAAATTCAATAGGCTCTCCTAGGTCACTAAAGACATGATATGCAGGCACGATTCTCTTAGGAGGAGGGGTTTGCAATGGTAAAGGCTAATGTATTTGTTGTGTAGGTTTTGGTTATTGTGCTTGTAGCATTAATTAAAAAGGTTTATGGGTAGGAGTAAGCTAAAAAAGTGATGTAGATGAGGTTTTCATAGTTTTCACATGATGAGATTCAATTTCTTCATTTTCCACAATATTCCTATTATGATTGAATTAATTCAGTCTTTCTTGGTTATTGGCCTATGTTAGTTACGTTGCTTACACTTGAACATGATGTTGGTCATTTATCTGATTGGTACCTTGATTTTGATTAGTTGAATTAATCTTGATGACTCCTTTATTGATGAGCACCTACTCAATCAACAAACCTTTTTCAATGATTTCCTGGAAAGTATGCACACATTGTAGTTTTAAATGATAAGCTACCTCACTGTGAAATTTTTTAGTAAACATAATAGCTAATTATTTATCTAGTAAACTATGGGTGAAATAGCTTGTAAGGGCTCTCCATCACTGTAAATAACTTACAAAACTCTCTCCAAATTTTTGATTTGATTGTGTCAACTCTACTAATGAAATCTCATGCTTGAGATTATAGGAAAAGTGTTGCACAAATCTATCATAAAGATCATCAAAGTCCATTACCGAATTCTTGGGCAACTTTAAAAACCACTCCAACTCTTGTCCAGCCAAACTCCTTGGAAATAATAGAAAAAAGTATATGTCACTATATGCCACTGGTTGACATGCAATAAAAAATTTGATCAAATGAGCCTTAGGGTCACCTGTCCCTTTGCATTTATTGAATCTGGGTGGTTCATATCCTAGAGGAAATGGTATCTAAAAATAATCCATTTTGAATAGATAGGAACACATGTCATCTAATTTTAATTTTTTTAGTCTGTTTCCCTACCTAAATAGTAATAATTGCATCTTTCATCTATTACAATTCTTGGGATAGGAAACTAGAAGGGATATTGATTTGAGGGAGAAAATTGGTTTGGGTAGATGTTTGGGAGGTCACAAGTGGGAAACTTTGACTAGGGTATGATGGTGATAATTGTTGGGGTGTATTGGTTTGGTTGGGGAATGGACTAGGAATACGCATACGTAAATTAAGATGTACATGAAATTGAACATTTGGTGGTGTGATATTCTGGTTTAGGTTGGTGATAAAGGTTTGACTTGGGGTATTTTTGGTTGGGATGGAGAGATATAACTATATTGTGCCTACTGTGGTTGAAAAAGAACATGTTTTCGATTAATTGAACCTTGAGTGGGAACTGGTGGACCAAGACCCTGTCTTTGAATTTATGGCATATTTTGAACCAAAAGTTGTCTAGTGGGTACTTGAGAAACATGAGGACCTCCTTATTGCATGAATCCCTATGGAGAAGTGAAAATAGGTTACATATTTAGTATCTATCACTGACCAATATTTTCACATTGTTGACTAGTCATTTCTTGGTTTTGAATTAGCATATTAGTCTGTGACTGAAAAGGAATGTTCATCATTACTTGGTGAGGTGGCATATTACTTGCCCCTAATTGAGGTGGTATGTATTTATACTCTATTACATTGACACACTAGATTGTGTCTGTTGTTGTGGAATACTACTCATTACTTGTTGAGGGGGAGTAGGATTAGTCACATTCTATCACTAAGGCATGATATTAGACATTATTTGATTACCTAATCTTGTAGGTTGTATACTTGAGGATGTAGCTGGTTGAGTACCACTTTGACTAGGTTTGGATGTTATTTGCACATTGTCCACTATGTTTGGCTCACTATTCAGTGTAGAGGTTGAAGACACTTCTTCAATAATGGGCATATGCATCAAGTTATCTATTGAAGCAATTTGTATGAATAGGTTAGAACTTGGATTCTCTTGTCTAGTTAATTATACAACACTCCTGTTGAAGGTACTAGGTCAATGAGGGGCTTACTCACCATGTTCACCTAATTAAAATCATGTGCTAAATTTAGGTAGGTTTGGTATGCTATTTGCATTTGGTTAAAGTGATCTTCCATGATGTTTTTGCCTTGATTGGGTATATTGAGATCTTGATATGTTGTTTGGACTAGAGCCATAAGATTTCTAGAAGAATCCTATTGATCGTAAATGATATTGTGGGGCATTTTTACTAGACTTGGTAAATTTTCATGGGGAAAGTCTATTAGATACGTAGCCCCTACCTCTATGGATCTAACCAAAATCTTATATTTATTCTATAACAAATGTCACTTAAATAAGAATGGATCATATGTGGAAGTTGTATTAGTAGAATATGACTATTGAAGAATTGGCTCGTCACTATAGGTATTGTATCTAGATATTGCATGGTTTTCTCTTGGTCTTTCTCTGAATAAGGTGGTGTGTTAACTAGATAGTTAGCTAACAGATCTTGGCTTTGTGCCCCTGATTGAATATTATAAGAGGGATAATAATCCATTTCATAAGCAATATTATCTACATAGGGATCTTACACCATTTCTTCCTATGCATGTACATTACTAATCCCTAGATTATACATGAGTCCACTATGAGTGTAGGAATACATGTTGGGATCCATTGTCAATGATTTGTGATAAAAGGTCAAAGAGTTCTACAAACTCTAAAAATGATAGAATCTAAAATAAATGATGCCTTCAACTTAGTCTAGATTTGTCAAAAGGATCAAAAGGTTTATGCAAATATTTGTGAGGAAATAATCTAGTATAAAGTATCTAATGTTTCATTGTTCACACAAAGATAGGCAAGTAAATGGACAAAAAATCAAAATGCCAAACTCTAAGGTCAAAGTGTTTCAAATTAGTCTAATCTAAGAATTTAAAAGTTTCTAGGTCTTTTGGCCAAACTTGGCATCAAAAGCTAGACTCAAACAAGGCATGTGCTAAGACTCTTGGACAAACAACATAAAAAGCTAGACTTTGAAAATAGATGAAATTTTTAATCTAATGGATTTGAAACACTTTTGATAAACACTAGGCATTTGATTTGGTCATGAACTTGATCAATTAGGTATAAGGTATGAAACAAAAGGCACTTTTAGCAATAGTTTATTTTCTCATAAATAATGGTATAAAACTTGGTTCTTTTGACAAATAAGTTAGACAAAGGTCAATAGTATAACTATGTTTTAGATAAAGGATCACAAAAGTACACTCAGATTAGTCTAAAATTATGGGAAAAAATTTGGAATTCTATATAAGAAGGTCTATGAAACAATATTTGAAATGATTTAGGCAATGTAATGACACTATACTACCCAAAAGGTGTGACAAAAATTTTGTTTCAAAAAATCTCTAAGGCAAAGACATTTCTCCACAATTTTGATAGCATAACACTACCTTTCTTGACTCAAAATGTTGTGGTGTATAGACTCAAAGTGCAATTTTTTAGCACAAAATGGCTTAAGTCAATTAAGTGATGATAATGATTATGAGTCTTAAACGACCTTCAACCTAAATTGGAAATTAAACCTAAGTTCCCTCAAGTTTAGTGAAAATGGCAAACCCACTTAACACATCAACCCTATAAACTTGTAGAGGTGTAATTCTAAATTTAGATTATAATTGAAGGACTTGAAAAACTTTGGTAAAGGTCTAGACTCAATTGGGTAGCATAACTATGCCAAAGTGGATGATATAACTCTCAAGCTTTTGATGAACTTTGAATAAAGCAAATTGATGATCTCACATGGGCAACATAACACCTCTTTGTTCAAAGGAAAATGATGACCATGTGTTTGGTTTGGATTATTTGTTTAAATCAAGTTTTGACTCCAAACAAGACTTTGAACTAGGACAAGACCAACTACTTAATCACCCTTAGATCCTAAATTGACAAGGTTGATTGGTATTATTAGAATCCATCAATATACGCCATTTGAGAGAGTTTTAAGTGTTCATCCAAAAGTAAATGCACATTATATAGTAGGGTTTTTACACCCCCCTTCTCTCAAATGATAGTAATATGACATGGACCTTGAGGCATACCTTGCACCAACAATACTTCCATAATAAATGGGGATTTGTCTAAGATCTAACAAGTTTTCCAACGATCTAGGGGAGTCAATTCGCATAATGACTTTCATGCCAAATAATACGAAAAAAAATCATGGATTTTAGGTCTGTATCACTTGGCTTGTTCCAAAAAGGTATATATTTTTTACAACCACTACATCCTACTATTCGCTCAGTGTAGTGTGATGTCTAAAGTACCACTACATCCTGTGTGCTATTCCAAAGGATCCAAATGAAGTCAATGTCAGGATATAAAAGCCCATGTCAAATCTTCCCTAAAGAACTTATGGGAGGTAATGAAGTCCCCCTCACAAGCCAAGATGGATAAAAATAAAGAAAGCATGAAAGTAGAAAGACTTTAGGGTCATTTTCAAGGTCACCCAAACTTTGATGAGTTTTTGGGGAGTGCTTTAGATGACTTTCTTTCTAAGCCTTGGACTAGGATACTTGCAATAGGAATGGTGCTTTTGATTCCAAGGGTTTCCTACAGGGGATAAATGGAAGAACATACATGCAACATTCCTATTTTTTTCAAACAAAATTTGATTAAACAACTATTTCAAACAAGAATTGACAAGTGTGTTCAATTTTAAACCTAAAATGAAATATTTGGTGGTGTTCATTTGACCCCTTGGTCTTAGTTGCAAACTTTGAAAACATTTACCAAAACATCTAAATTCTTTTTTAGACACCAACAACCAAGGTTATTAATTGATTTTAAAGCATGCAAAGGTGATTTAAACATGTTTTGAGCAAATATCCATCTTAGTCTTGCAACAAAATTGTTAAAATTTCTTTTAGCTTTGAATCTTTTTTTAGCTTGAAATAATGAACTTTGAAAAAGTAGCTCTCAGGTCTATGTTTTTGGAAAAACACAGTGACCAATGTCATTTATTACCATCAACACCAATTAATCTAGATAACTAAGATCTAATCAATGTTGATTTTTCTGACTGACATCGGTTAAGTCAGGTAACCGATGTCGATATTTTCTATAGACCATAGTTACTGTGTAAAATTGTGGCAAACAACAATGGCAAAATAAAGTTAGAAAATCAATTTTCAAGAGTTTTAAGAGCCCAAATAAATATTTTAGAGTTGAAAAAGGATCTCTTTTAGGTGTGAGATGTGTCTAGTTACATCGGACATGTCATTATGTGCTATAGGAATTTGACTCAAGAGAGGATGGTTAGTATGGTGTTAGTTCCAAAATGAAAACAAAATGAAATAAACACACTAATAACATAAAATCTATAGGTATAAACACTAGGGATAGCTTAGTTAACAAAATCAAATGACAAACACAACTAAAAATCAAGGAATCAAACACAATAATTCCTTCACCTTCCTTAGATGCTCCAAATGCCTTTGTAGTAGTGGCTTGGTCAACTTGTGTTCATGAAGTCTTCATCAAAGGAGGCTTTGTTATCTTCTCTTCTCTTTGGCACTTTTGGCTTGTGGTTTGGTTTGGAATCAATTTGGCATGGTAGAACTAGTTTATTTAAGCTTTTGAAACCAATCTTGAATTATAACTTTACACGAATTAAGCTTATAAATGATGTTGTGAGGCCTCCTATTTATAGATTTTTGGATTTGATTATAATCAACCTGAACCGTCCATCTAAATATTGAGATGTGTGGTTGATTAATTAAATTTTTGGAATTAAGTTTGTAATTATCTTAATCATGAAATTAGAAGAATGGGCAATTAAGAGGCATGGAGGGTATCATGAAAGGCATAGAGGGCATGAATCTTGATATTTATGGCATTTATGGCCTAGGGATGTCTTCCCAAGAAATGAGGTCACTTGATGATGAAAATATTCAATATTTATTTCCAAAAATATGTATTCAACAAGTTTTCATGGAATTATTAATTAGGATATAATTTGGTTTAATTAACTCTTAAGCATGATTAAGCACTTTGTGTATAAATTACTCAAATTGATCAGAATATCTTGTTATTGGTCCAAAATTTGACTGGATTAGAATTGGAAGGCAATGTTAGATGCATTAGAACTATATTTCCATTTAGAATGTTACAAAAAATATATAACAAAGGCATGCATCTTGTGCAAGATATTTGATAGGAAAGAGCAATCTAGAGTACCTAGGTGCAAAATTAAAATTTTGACTCGAAATGAACTGATCAAAGTTAGCTGGCCCATAAATTGCATTACCCCATTTAAGGATACCCTGGCCAAAATCAGCATTTGAATATGTAAATTTCACATCATTTAGTGTGTTTTATTACTTTTAGGCCAAATTGTGTGCTTTGGGTTGAAATTGGCCAAAAGCCTGATTGGAGGTTATAGGTGGCCAGTTTTAGGTGTCTACAACAACCATAAAGTGTAGATATTGATTTAACACACAAGATATAGGTAATAGAATTATATGATGTAATAAATGTAAATGGATCTATATGATAAATCATAAAATAGAAAATATATCACCATAATATCACTATATAAAGAAGCCTCCAATGTAAGGCATACCACCAACTTGATAATGCCCCCTGAGGTGTGGGAATAAAAATAGGCACATAGAATCTAAAATTATATGATATTATTAAACCTATATATATTTAATCTCTCCCACTCAAAGAATACTATAAGAATCACATGTATAAACATGAACATATAAAACCTATAGCATTGGTAGATAAAAATGATATTTATCCATCAATATTCTTCTTAAATTTTATGTTCTGTAAATTTTTAGACAAGGAGTTAGATCAATTAAATAGAAAGACAAGGAGAATATCCAAAAAAAATAAATAGATGTTTAATTAAGAAAAAAAAAATGGATCAAAGGGGAAAAACTAAGAGCAGTTAATGAAACAAATCAATCAAGTCAAGGAGAGAAAATCCATATGAATGATGAAAAGTAGGATACCCAAAAAACAAATTCACTCATAAATCAATTCATGCTAGGATAAAATGTCTTGATATATATGTTTTCATTATTGATAAATATACATAGGTGTTTATGATGTGATCGACAGTCAAGGTCTAAGTTCAAGTGCAATGTAGCAAGCAACATGAAATAAAGGGATAGAAAAATTCCAACACAAGAGAAGTTAAGGAGTAAAACCTAAAATAAAGATGAGGAAAATTTTCAAGGAAGGAATATGAAAGGTATGACACATATCAGAAATGAATCTATATACATCAAGAAACTATATGACAATAGTGATATATCAATGAAGCATAAGAGATAGCCTAGCATGACTAACCAATAATCTCATCTATAATGTGAAATTCGAGAGTAAGGTAGTTATATTAATCACTAGAAGTATCAAAAAAATACTAATGAGTGGTGTAATAAATTGAATCATCATCCTAGAGAGAGATATGATGGATATCTGACTAAAATATTTTAGACAATCTCTTGAAAAACACACCTATTAGTTTGGATATGCCATCATGAACTGAAGTCGATATAGGTGCTTTGATTCAATCTAGTACTAGAGATTGTGAATAAATCTTGGGATGTGGATGATTAGGCACTATATGCATAAGACATGTATCAATAAATCTCATGAAAGATATATGTATATGATGCCACCAAAGGAAATGTATATATATATATATATATATATATATATATATATATATATATATATATATATATATAATAAGTGGGTCTCATATAATGTGTGGGAGTAAAGGATAAAACATTAAAGAATGAGGTAGATTAGCATAACTAACCAATAATATCATAAGGAAGTGAATCATCAAAATGGATAATACATTAATGCATATTTGATGTGTGTGTAACAATATTAAAGGATGGTGTTATTAAATCATTATGTTTTGAACTAATGTCTCTAACACAAGGATATGTATAACTGAATTGATTTTTTCCTTAGAGATGTACTAGAAGATGGTTGTTCCTTTTCTCATTGAAGTTGATTTTTTTTACATTTTTTCTTAGGTAACCATTTGAATTTTTTTAAGATGTTACTGGATCCATATTTGGATGCTTTAAAACTTATTTTACATATATTTTATCTCATTGGATGTTAAATACATTTCTTTCATATTTGAATGTAATATACTCGTGTGTATTATCAATTGATGCATTCATTTCTTTTTACCATGTAGTTCTCAATATAACATTATAGTAAAATAAAAATGACACAACGTAGAATAATTTATGACATGTTTGGGGATGAAAATATATAGGAAAATTAATCCATCTCAATAATACATTTCTGCCAAAGAAGGTAATATTTGCATTATATTTTAAATATCATATTTAAGTGTTATAAAGAAAGGAATGTTACATATATTAAATTCAACTTTGTCATTCATCATGATTCCTTTTATTCATTATGATTCCATATAAATTATAATGAGAAAATTTTCTACATGTGAAGGATGAGTATCTATAGGATCATTGGGAACTATGACTGGCTTATTATCATGCTCAAGTATCTCAGACTTAGGATTTGGGTTGGGGTTTATACTTTAGAAGATTAAACATCATGTTGTATAGTTTGATATTTATTAGTGAATGTGCTTGAATTTTATGTTTTTTTAATAGATATATCTAATTTAAGGTCACAATTATCAATAAGATGTTGCATTTTATGTTTCAAATCATGATACCTATTCATTGTATGACCATTGATTCATGATATTCAAAAAATAATTTTGAATGAGATGTTCTAGCAGTTATATCCAATCATTACACATAATTGAAGGTAAGACAATCATGATATTATTAAGTAGTCTTTTTATTAATGTACCTTTAATTTCTTTAATTTCTTGAAATCATCATAATATCTTAAGGGAAAACTTAAGATTTTTCATAGGTATTTTTGATTAACTTATGGTTTGGGATTTTGTATTGATTTTTGCATGGCTAGAGTTAGTATTTATAAAAATAGAAGTAAAACTTAGAGAATAAGTCTCATAATTAAGTACATGTGATCATAACGGATCATCCCCAAGTGACATGACATCAGAGTAAATATATTTGAAAGAATCATAATCATGATGAGACACTTTATCTTTGATCACCAAATATATATATTTTCTTTAGATTATTTTATTGATATGTTATGTCAATGCACAAAGTTTGGGGACAAAAATTATGACATTCCCCCAACTTTATATTTTTTTTACAAAGGGTGTATGCCCTTTTTAAAAGGGCATTCTCCCTTTTTTTTTGAAAATTTGCAAGGCTCAAGCTTGTGCCCGAGCCTCAAGGGTATATGCCCTTTTCAAAGGGTGTATGCCCTTTCTAAAGGATGTACACCCTTTCTAAAATATGTACGCCCTTTTCAAAGAATGTTTTCCCTTTTAAAAGGGCATACACCCTTTGTGATTTGTAAAGGCATATGCCCTTTACAAAGGGTGTAAGACCTTTAAAAAGCAAAGGGCATACACCCTTTGTAAAGGGTGTACACCCTATTTAAATTATCATTTTTTATTGTAAATAAACCCATGACCCAGCTGCCTTTTTTATCATCTTTCATTATTTACCAATTTTAGATTGACGTACATGGTTTAAAGTTTCATCCTGCCAATGAGATTCGGCATTCAGATTGCTACAGGTCAAGTATGTTGATTTTTGCATTTTAATTTTTGAATTTTTATTTATATTTGTTTATTAAAGTAAGGTTTTGAATTTAGTTTTGCATTAGATTTATTTTTTTAGATCAATATAAAGCTTTTTATCAGAGTAACAACTAGTTACAATACCATCAATGGCCATAACCAGCCTAATATCAATGAAATGGACATAATCAACCTCCAATACCATTATAAGATTTGAATTTGGGTGGGTCTTTTAATAACCAAGTTTTTTTACCAACTCACCCACATCTCATTGGTGATTTGCATTATATTTATTACATTTCCTAAAAAATATGTATTTCTATTTAAATTTATATACACAAGTTCAATGGGCCCATTACATAAAGAAAATGTTAGACAAAACCCCAAATAGTTTGATTTTACACAAGAAGAAGTTCAAGTGTATGAGCAATACAATTCCAAATTTCAATAACTACAAATAATCATCAATGGTTTATGTCACTCTTCAACTAGTTGTGTACACATTTCACTTGCAAATACATTAGAGTCTATTTTTAATGAAGTTGGAAATGTGACTTTACAAATTGATGCAATTTTGCATCGAAGAGAGGCCATGAAACAATTTTATTTTGAAAATTTTTTATATGAAGATGTGAAAAAAAAGCGTTAGAGGTAAAATCACTGAGAGGTGGGCGTGAATTAGTGATGAAAGATATTTCAACTTTAATTTCAATCCTTTTAAACCTTTAATCAATTACCATAAGCATTCATAGAATATACAAGCCATTCATAAAATTGAACAATAGATAATGCAAGATCACACACACAACACAAGATCTATGTGGGAAACCCTCCTGGGGAATAAAACCCACTCTCAAGCATGTAAAAACATGGACTACTTATCCTATAAGGTATTACAAACATGATACTTTAGTGGAATATTCATTCCATAAGGAACACCTGCCCCTAGGATGGTCAAGTCTTCTAACCAAAATTTAATGAAACCCTTATTCCACAAGGATCACCTACCCCTAAGATGGTCAAGTCCTTTAGAATAGAATTTAGTGAAACACTTGTTCCACAATGAGAACCTACCCCTAGGATGGTCAAGTCCTTTTGACCTAGATGTTGAGCACCCTCCTAACACCTATGATATGAAAAACTCCTGAACATTGATTGCCTACCAATCTGATGGAGAAACAATGTATATCATCTCTCTTTCACCCTTCATGATTTCTCAACCTTATTCACATAATCAATGCATCTAAATCACCCTTTTGGATCACCCTAAGATTATTTGCTCATCCTCAACCAAAAACCTACAAAAAATATATAATAATAATAATAGAGACATGACCAAAAGGTCATACACATAATCCTCACTCTAACCTACCTCTTTTCTCTATCTTTTGCACTCTCAACACATGCTCTACTCACACATGTCTCTACTATTATCTCAACCTATTTATCAAGCCTATAAAATATCATATTTGGTTTCACATATTATAAAGTATCAATGAATATCATGTTCACAACCTTCCTTGTTGGCCACAACACAGTCCTTCACTCTTAATGCATTTGCATGGGTCACCTTTAAGCAGTATCCTCTTTCAAATAGGCCTAAGTGTCCCTTTAGGTTTTATGGAGACCCATTCACCTCTTTGACACTTATCCAAGAAAACTTATAACACAATAACACTTTAAAAATACATAGACCCATGACACATGATCTATGTGTCCACCTTAAGTGACAACATCCATCACACACCCTTTTGCTACAACAAAATTAGCCCAAACATCATTATGTATAAATGATCACCAAGAACAAACATATAATCAACTTATAATCATTTGATCATATAAAATTTGGATTATTAAAACCTCCATAATCCACACATATGGTCCTCATGAAGTCTACAACACACTCCAATACTTAGTTCATCTTAAAACATTGAAATACCATCAAGAATAACTCAATTACCCTTCTCGAGTTACTTGCAGATCATGAACACATACATAATAAACTTTGGAGATAAGTAAATTTTAATGTAAAAATATTCAAACCTTAAAATAAATATTTTTGGATTCACCTTGAATTCATATACAACTTTTATTTTTACACCATGGTTAAATTTTGCATATATCAAAAGTTATAGCACAAAAACTATAGACTAGTCTTCCCTCACAAATTCAAATATTTGAATTCCAATGGTCATTAGGAAACTATTAAAATTTCAACATGTTTACCTCATCTCATGCACCCTTGTAATATTAACTAAATATGCACTGTTGATCTCCTTAGATCAACTAGGTCTTTATCTTACAATGCTCATTGTTAGATCTTGATCAAAATTCCCATGATTACGACACTTGGCACCCTCGCATGCCTTTTGAACAATTTACTGCCAATCTATGTGCTTGTGCCACTTGGTAGTCCCATGTAATTTTTTTTCTCTTTGACTTGTCCTATACCATTGATATTTATAATTATGAACCACTTCTCACTATTGATCTTCTGTCAGATTAGTGAGCATGTGACACTTATCACCAATTCATGCAACCTTTGACATGTTAACTTCATACACACCATTAATATCAATATGTATGATTAAGTTCTCACCATTTGATCTTATAGACAAATTACCTCATACTTTAATGTGATTAAACTTGATGGTCTCTGGTCCATCACAGTCTACTAGAGTAATTTTGAAGCTTTATAACTTGAGCTAGAAAACACTTTAAGACTCTAAATTTTTAGGGTAGCTTCTTGGAAATATAGAAAAAATCTCCATGTAAACCTTTGATCAAAAATGAATTTCTACATACCTGAAATAAATAAATAGAATTTTTGGTTCATACATATTTGTATGATGTGCAGTGACAGTCTGGATTCTCTTAAGCTAGAATATGCATTTTGCTCATTCCAAATGATCACAAAACATACCATAGATTTATAAAGGCATCTATGGATGCCTCACAACCTCTTATTTGTCCTTACAGACCTTCATAGGTGCCATACCTCTCCAAGTTATCAAATAGATCACTTTGTCATTAATTCACTATATCTGCATGTTCTCTTTGACATGAATGGTAATCTAAGACATCAATGACCATGTTCAACAATCTCCCCATTTGTCATTGATGGAAAAACACCCTGAGAAAGACTTATTAATATTTGAACATCCTCATCAAACTTCATTATGATCTTTTCCCCCTTTGACATTAATGACCCAGGGCATCTTAACTCAAATGCATTCAAAAACCTATCTTGCACAACTTCATGCTGAACCTTATAAATATTATTCATTCAAGTAATATTTGAAAAGCTCATGATAACTTACATTCTATCAAACATATGAAACAATTGCTTCCCCTTTGATATGCACCAATTTGAACTTAGACTTCTAATACTTGGACCCGTCTACCTTTAAAACACACTAGATCCCTTTACTCATGCATGAAGATCTAATAACTTGTCAAAACACATGACTTGGTTTGATCAAGTCATCATTTCAAACTTCTTTGAATTCACAAATACAATAGACTTCTTCCATACTTTCACCAAGGCTAGAACATCTCACATATGTTCCCCCTTACAACATGCATAGATCTTCAAGATACTCAAGCTAACTGAGTTATCTCCCTCTTATACAAACCTTATATTGATTTGTAGGCAAGGATATGACTCCCAATGTTTGTCTTAGATACTCAAATGTTGCTTTTTTCAATGGTTTGGTCATAATGTTAGCAAGTTATTATTTTGTAGGCACATATTCCAACTTAACACATTAATTGCTCACCTATTCTCTCAAGAAATGATATCTAATAAGAATGTGTTTAGTTTTTGAGTGCATTACAAGATTCTTTGAGATAGTAATTGCATTAGTATTGTCACATAATATGGGACAAGGTTCTTTTTGCATTACCTTATAGTCTTCCAAGGTTTTCTTCATCCATATAGTTTGAGTGCAACATGAGGCATCAAATATATACTTAGATTATACAGTGGATAATGATACTAAGGATTGATTCTTAATTATCCAAGATACCAAACATTTACCCAAGAAGAAAACACCACCACTGGTACTCTTTTTATCATCCAAACACCACCACTGGTACTCTTTCTATCATCCACACAACTAGCCCAATCTACATTAGTGTATGTCTTTAGAGTGAATTCTTTATTCCTAAAATACCATAAACCATATTTTATGGTGCCCTTAAGATACCTTAAAATTATTTTGACTTATTTCAAGTGAGATTCTCTAGGATTAGCTTGAACCTACCAACAATTCCTACTACTTGCATGATATTAGGGCTTAAGGTAGTGGAGTACAAAAGACTTCCAATCATGGATCTATAAAAGGTTTGATAAACCTTTGGTGATTCATCTTGCTTACTCAAATTTCAACCAATAATCTTTGGTGTAATCATTGGCTTACACTCCATCATCTTAAATTTCCTTAGCATATCATTGATGTATTTAGTTTGTGAGATGAATATCCCTACATCTAGTTGGTTAATTTGTAGTCCCAAAAAGAATGAAAGCTCTCCCAAAATAAACATAGATGTCTCAAATTCAGTCTTCATGATATCTAAAAATTATTTACTCATATTTTCATTTTTAGAACCAAATATTATGTCATCAACATAGATAACTACAAGTAATTGATGACTACCTTCAGTTTTGATGTATAAATTGCTATCAACTAACCCTCTTTTAAAACCTTGAATCAGAAGATACTTGTTTAGTCTATCATACTAGGCTCTAGAAGCTTATTAAAGGCCATATAAATCCTTCTTTAATTTTCACAAATAGTATTGATTATTTGACATGAAGAATCCTTTAGGTAACTCAATGTACACTTCTAAGTTTCCATTCAAAAAGGCAAATTTCACATCCATTTGGTATACCTTAGAATGTTTTAAAATAACATATGCCAAGAAGAGTCTAATTGATTCCATTCTTACCACTGGATAAAAAGTCTCATTAAAATTTATCCCTTCAACTTGAGCATATCCTTTACACACTAGTCTAGCTTTATTTATTGTGACCTCCCCTTTCTGATTCATCTTATTTTTGAAGACCCATTTAGTGCATATCACATTCTTAGTTTTTGTTCTAGGAACTAGATTTCATGTTTCATTCTTCATTATTTGACCAAATTCTTCATCTATAACACATGTCCAACTTTCATCTTTATTGGCTTCCAAGAATGTTTTGGGTTCAACCTTGGATAACAAGGTTGTGTCTTATTGATTCTAATTTATCAACCTTCTTCTCCTAGTCTGCAAACTAACATTCACATCTCTAATAACTTGGGAAATAGGATGATATTTCTATATTATTCTAGAATGGGATTTAGTATCATGTCTTATATCTTCATCTTCATCATTTGATTGATCAGGTTTACTTTCATTATTTGAGATAACATTCTCAGTAGAGTCAATTATCTATAAGTTAGGCTTCTTGATGTCACTTGCCTCTTCAACTCTCACATTAAAGATTTAAATAACCTTGTGGATTATTTTATTGAAACATCTATAAGCATAACCTATGTAGAAATGCTTTAAGAAGATTCCCTCATTAGATCTTGAGTCAAATTTTCCAATATTTTATTCATTTCTCTTGATAAAACACTTGCTTCCAAACACTCTAAAGTGTTCAACATTAGCTGCCCTATTTTTCCAAAGCTCATATGGAGTATTATCACCATTTAATATAAATTGACATCTATTTAAGATATAGACAGATGTATTGGTAGCCTCTTCCCAAAAACCATCTAAAAGTTTGGAATCTTGAAGCATGGTTTTATTCATCTCTTGGATAGTTTTATTTTTCCTCTTAACTACCTCATTCTGTTGGGGTGTCCTAGCAACAAAGTATTGTCATCTAATTCCTTGTTCCTCACAAAAGTAATCAAACTAATAAGACTAAAAGTCACCTCCTCCATCTGATCTTACACACTTGATTCTTGATCCTTTTTCATTTTCAACAAGAGATTTAAATGCTTTAAATTTTACAAAGCTTTTAATTTTTTTAAAGAAAAAATATCCAAGTCATTCTATACCAAATTTGACTTTTAAGTCAAATTGGGGCACCCCTAGCTAAAAAAATAAATTATAAATGTTTATGAGGGTCTAATTTATTTTCATGAGGTGTATTACATGTTATTTTATGTTATCTAATGCACTTCTAGCCTTAGTCACAATTTCATTAGCCTATTTGTCAATTTGGGTCATTTTATGTGTTTTTAAGGGTCATTAATGCAAGTGACATGATTACCAAGGTGAATATGTATCATATTTTCATCACAAATATCCAATAAGTATAAATATCAAGTATGTCAGTTACATCAAAATATTTTAGGTTGTCTAACTAAAATTATAGAAACCAACTAAAAAAGGGAGAAAAAGGCACTTGTATGGCTCATAGGGAAGTGTGACACATGGGATAAGATAATGGAGGGAATATTAACCTTCATTAAGCTCATCCCAATGTTTTTTAAAATTTTAAATTAATTTTTAAGGCGAAAACTATTTTACACCTTTCTTGGTTTCCTAGACACACATAAGTGACTTTCAGGGTTTTACTTAGTACGGACAACTGAAGATGTTTCAAGTAAATTTTTTTTGGAGGTTATATTAAAATAAGATAACTTAATTTACATATAAATATTTTTAATAATGGTGTAATTTTATTCATGAACCATCCTCGTGAAGTTGAGTGTACTTTTCTAGTAGTTATTTCATGCACCCTATAGATTTTGCTCTATTTTAGTCAAATCCATATGAAATAGTTGGTGATGTTGTATATAAATAATGTTAGATTTATTAAAATATTTTATCCATTCATATTTTCATGTTTAATAATGTTTTTATGAGAAAAATATTCCATGATTCAAGAAGGTGTCACCATGTGCAGTCTCAACTGAAGTTCTTCTTGTTTGCTGAGTGTTTTTCTCCTGTAAGGGTATCATATAGCTAATAAATGGTGTTTCATAGGTATTAATATTACCACATATTTACATGTTTTAGATTCACCATCTCATGTCTTAGGTATCTTGAAAACTTGTCATTCCCCATTGTCAACTCCATGCTTAACTTTAGTTGCAATCACATGTATGGGCTTGTCTATCTTATTCTTGGAGTTATATTTATGGTGTATCAATTATATAAACCATAAGGAGTTTTAAATATTCCATTTATATTATTTAATAAGGTGAAATTGTGGTCATAATTTCATTCACCTTCCTAAAATAGTCATTTAATGCTCTCGATTACTCCATTCCATGTATATGTAAGTGATTTTTAGGTTGGAAAAGGTGTATTGAAGCTGGCTTCAAGGTGTTCTTGATGTAAGTTATCTACTTGAAAATTTAAAAATGTATTTGAGTTGAATTGAATCATTTCCCCTAACATGTTCTTGCCTAATTCCATGCCCTACTTATATAAAACATTCTAATGCACACCCACAGGGTCTTGCTGATGTGTGAAGAGATGGATATGTGTTCCAACTTCTTATAATTGCTAGATGTGTATTATGATGTTGGATAAGATCATGTGAGGTTTATATGTATTGGTAGTTTCATGTTATTCACATCTATCTCATTGTTGGTATATCAAAACATCCACCTACAGGTGGCTGTGTAGGGTACCAAAAGCTTATATGACCAAGAAGCCTTGAAAATCCATATAAAGTGTAAATATGTAAAGTTGATATGTGAGACCAAATTTAAGGGATAAAGAGCTATGTTCTAGGAAGTTATCCTCAAAAGACCAAAATAGAGGTCTAAGGGGTTTTCATAAACCTTTTTCAATATGTTTCAAATATGTTCCAAAGCATATGGATGATTGGATTTGATTTCATCTAGTATAGACTAGGTTCATGTCAATAATGAAGGTTATAAAGTAATGGGATATATATGGTTATAGGACTCAAACATTCCCTAAAACACACTAAAATGCTTTAGTAACATCTACAGGCCTGAAGATGTAAATGGTCTTTTGTCACCTCAAGGAAGCAATATTAAACAATTTCTCACGGCTAGGAT